>JAPKLX010002281.1:0-14202 GCA_026898415.1 Leonotis leonurus | reverse complement strand
CTCCTCTTGGACGTCCAGCTCTTCTTGGCGGCATTCTTACTAATAATCGTTGATTTCATTAGCGAAATAATACTATTGGTTAAGCTCTTAAAATATCCCATTTTCATATCTTATGAATAAAAATTTGGTTTATGCTCCGGCTTGTTCTCTACTAAATCTCATAGGTAATAATTGATGATCGTTGCTTCTTAAGGCTTTTAGTATGCCATACTTATTGTTTAGAATTCTTGGGAATTCTAGTTTGATTATAGCGGTGAAACGAAAAAAATTTCGATTTCCTTGCCGCGGTTTTGATTTATACGAAGGGAAAGATCTCATTCCGATCTTTATCTCGATATATATCTATATATATATTTTTTTTCATCTCTATCTTGCTTGCTCCCGCCTTTCGGAGTTCTTCCCGTCTATTCTCCTTCTTTTCTCTTCGTTCTCGATCTAAATTTCGAGTAACTAGCAAACTATTCTTCTAAGTTCTCGTCTATGTTCTTGTTCTTAAAGGGAAGATGTATCTTAAAGCATTCTATGTTTATAGCTAAAAGCACTAACGTCATGACAATGTTTATGACTCCTCTTAGAAGAAACTTTTAAAACTTGAACTTTGAAAACAATCGTTCTTACTCCTTTCGCTTAAAACTTCACTTCAAAACTTCGCTTTCGAATAATACATTCTTTTCTTTAGTACTTCGCTTTATCAAAAGAAATACCTTCATTTCTTTTTAAATCTCAAACGCAACTTGAGAAGAATTCCATTCTTTTCCTCTTAAATTTAGTATATGTTTAAATTTGTAGCATTATAAATCCACAAGCCTCTGCTCTCATCTTGACAGGTGTTACCAGCCCGCGTTTTCTCTCTCTCTCTATATAATTGTACACCAGAACTGAATTTAGGCAATGATATCTCAATTTTCTATCATTCTCTTTCTAATTCTCCTAATTAATCTTTCTTAATTACTTCTGCTCCGATTTTTATGCAATTCTCTATTCAATTGTTCTAGCGGGTTCGAATTCAGTCTTGTCAGTTGTAACACTACACCCACCCTCTCAGGCGCCTCCTTAATTATTAATTCAATCGCCGGAATCCGGAATTTCCTCAGGCGGTGACATGAACGGAACTACCGGCGCCAACTATACGATCAACGTGATGGTGGAGGAGCTGGAGGAGGAGGAGGAGGAAGAGGAGGAGGAGGAGCAAACCATTAATGAACAACTTATTATGGCATTTCATAATCTGCATAGCAACAATAATAATGAAAAACTATTGGAGTTTGCTTGCAGCTACTATGCGATCAACAGTCTGAACGAGGCCGACTTTGGCGCAGCACTCTCACAACCTCTCCACCCAATTAATATTCAAGAATTTTTGGATAATTTATGGCGTCTTTATAGGCAGCAACTGCTCATGCGCCACACGCTGCAATACTTCCACAACACCTTCAAGGCCAAGCTCCGTCGCATCGGTTCCGTGAAGAAGGTTTCCGCCTTCTTCTTCTCGGCGGCAGCCGCGATCAGCGCTGCGCTAGCCGCAACCAACTCCAATCCCCAAAAGCCGGCGGCGATGGCAGCTACGGCGGCAGCCGCTGCGGCGGCCATCTTATTTATCGCCATCGGGAACTGGATCCGTTCGATCCTCAACAAGTGTGAGAGCGCCATGAAAAGCCACAATGGGGTAATTGAGCTCATGATTATGGGTGCCAGAATCACCGCCAAAGATTTGAGGGACATTCATGTGTTGGGTCGCAGGTTGCAGTTGGAAGCAGTTGATGATGATGATGAGGTTGGGGCGAAGAGGAGGTTTGAAAACCTAATAGGCAAAGCTGGAGAATACAATCGGGACCTCAAGTCATGGGCTACACAAGTTGTGCTTCCCAGGATTATCACACTCCATTGAACCAGTATCTTATATATCTATCTATCTATATTTCGTCTGGTTTTCTCCTTTCTGGGCTTTTTAAGTGACTGCGCCCGTTGATCAATATTATTAGTTAAGTATTAGTATTTGGTTAATTTGTTGTATTAATTCATAATTTTGATGAATTTGTACTATTGTATGTGTGAATCAAGATGTAATATACATAAATTATCATATACACATCTCTTAATTTCTCCTTTAGAAAGGTCAGTGGTTAATTATTTTATGACGTTGGGCTCTAGTGCAATATATGTGTGTGTGTGGTGCATGCAGCGAGCTAGCTTAAGATTGATCATCAATAAATCTTTGTTTACATATTCTTTTCTATATATATATATATTTTCAGATTAATGATATATATAGGGTTTTGATACTTATTATTTCCTAGCTAGTTAGCTAAGGTTTTATTTTATCCATGGCAATCCGCGCGCAAGACTTTTAGTTCTTTGAAGGTGATCTGAAAATGAAAAGCCAATTAAGATTAATGATTGCAAATTGATGTGAATTATCGGAAGTAATTAATAAAGTTTTGAAGTTAATTAGTAGGTGATCCCTCTCGATCTCCTCTTGGATCGTCTCCATTGATGGAAAAAGTAGCCAGATCGAGCAGTACTAATTCATACAGTGGAGGGGATTTGGATGAAACGATCATGTGTAAAACAGAAAGCAGTATATATATAACAGGTTAAGCTAGCCGCAAAACTAACCAGTGGACTATCATAAACTTTGGTTGACCACATCCCTCCTAATTGCAGTAGTATGCAACACTTGGCAGTGATGTTTTTTCTATGCAGCAGCAGCATGTACATTATATTCATCAGTTTTCATTATCTGCAGTGCCTAATTTATGCACTTTTCAATCCTGATATGAAGGTTGAGTACCAGAGAGTTGGGTGAGGGGTGGATTCCATCTAGCACTGTGCTCTTCACTCAAAAAGTAATTAACTCCAGCTTGGTGCTAATTAATTTTCTCTTATTATCATCTCTTGAACTTAACTGGTTTATTTTAATATCAAGCATCTCTTTATATTATCAACAAATAATTTCTCGTGCATGTAATAATTCCATTTACTGTTGAATTTTTGAAAAAGCGATTTCACGCCACAGTCCACACCCCCTCCCTTGTTAGGGACTTAGGAAGTTGCTAGGAAGCTGAAAAAGAAAATTCTAAAAATAATTGTTAATAATTAGTTAACTTATGCTAGGATAGAAGAGGAAGAGGACTTATGCTAGGATAGAAGAGGACTTATGCTATTTTGTTATTTTATGTTTTGGTGCTATTTTGTTATTTTATGTTTTGGTGCTATTTTGTTATTTTATGTTTTGGTGATCTACTTATTCTATTTTGATTTTGCTTTATTATGTATTAGGGTAAAGTTGCTTTTGGCAGACATTATGAAATATGAATTTCCCAAACTTTTTCTCTTTTTTCCTCCTCCTCCCAATCAATTTCTTCCACCTCCTCATTTCTCTCCCAATCAATTTCTTGCACGTCCTCCTCATTTCTCTCTCAATCAAACAGTAAAATATCCATTCACAATGACATTGATCTTTCCTTCGTTTTCTTCTAGCTTCATAAGGACTTAAAAGATCCTTGCTTATTAGTCCGCACAGCGTATATAATTTACAAACATAAGGTATCATAACAAAAATTTCCTCTCATTCTTGAACCCTCACACAATCCAAACGGCCTCTTTACTTATCTCTTTCAGCCAACCCCTTTGCCACCGTCAGTCCCTTCACGGAATCCGGAACCCCACCCTTTCAGGCGGTTCCATCCTTCACCCCGTCCTCACCTCAGGCCAGCACACCCACCCTCTTTCTCGGATCCTTGCCTGCCGATTCTTATGCAATTCTCTATTAAATTATAGTGGGTTTGAGTTCTGTCTTGTCAGTTGTAACACTACGCCCACCCTCTCAGGCGCCTCCTTAATTATTCGATCGCCGGAATCCGCCACCCCGCCGCCTCCTTAATTAGCCGGAATCCTGCACCCGCCCCTTTCTTCTAGCCGGAATCCCGAATCTCCACTGTCGGTGACATGAACGGAAATTCCGGCGCCGACTTTACGATAAACGTGATGGAGGAGGAGGAGGAGGAGCAAACCATTAATGAACAACTTATTATGGCATTTCATGATCTACAAAGCAACAATAATACTGAAAAACTATTGGAGTTTGTTCGCAGCTACTATGCGATCAACAGTCTCGACCTGGCGAACTTGGGCGCACCACTCTCACAACCACCTCTCCATCCAAATATTCTATATTTTTTCGATAATTTATCGCGTCTTTATACGCAGCAACTGCTCATTCGCGACACGCTGCAATCATTCCACAACAGCTTTAATACCAAGCTCGATCGCCTCGGTACCGGGAAGAAGCTTTTCGCCGTCTTTTTCACTGCGGTGGCTGCAATCTGCGCTGTGGTTGCGGCAACTAACGCTGATCCAAAAAGGCCGGCGGCGATGGCAGCGACGGCGGCAGCCGCTGCGGCGGCCATCCTTTTTGTCGCCCTTGGTAAATGGATCCATTCAGTCCTCAACAAGCGTGAGAGCGCCGTGAAGAGCCACAGTGGGATCATCGGGCTCATAATTATGGGTGCTAAAATCACCGTCAAAGATTTGAGCGACATCCATGTATTGGCTCGCAGGTTGCAGTTCGAGACAGCATCCATGGAGGAAACTGTTGATGATGAGGTGGCGATGGCGGTGGCGGCGAAGAGGAGTTTTGAAGACCTTCGACGCAAAGTTGAGGAATATAACCGGAACCTCAAGTCATGGGCTACACAAGTTGTTCTTCCCAGGATTATCTCACTTCATCTCTCTTAATTAACCACCATGCATCTATCTTTCTGGGATTTTTTAAGCGACTGCGGATCAATACTAAGTGTGTGTGTGTATATATATATATATTAGTATTTGGTTTGTATTTGTAACTTTTATGAATTTATATTATTGAATGTGTGAATCGATATATATGTATATATATGTATGTTGAAATTGCGTTATTAATTTATCTGATCTTCTCCTTGCAAAGTTATTAATTCATGTCATACCTCTTTCTCCTTAATTTAGAAATTGAAGTGTTATTTTAAGTTGGGATCTAATGTTATGTATATGTGCTGCGGGGTTCTTGTTTAAGCAGCTTATGAACTACGAATCGATTAAAATCATCAATAAATCATTGATTACGTATTCTTTTTCTTATTCTACTTTAGAGAATAAATATTAATATAGGGTTTTCAGAGAACGTTCATAGTTTTAGTTCTTTGAAGGTGATCTGAAAATGAAAAGCCAATTAAGATTAATGATTGCAAATTGATGTGAATTATCGGAAGTAATTAATAAAGTTTTGAAGTTAATTAGTAGGTGATCCCTCTCGATCTCCTCTTGGATCGTCTCCATTGATGGAAAAAGTAGCTAGCTAGGTAGCAGTACTAATTCATGTACACAGCTGCAAAATAATTTGAGACAGAGAGAGAGGGGCAAAGGCAAAGAGGCAAAGTGGAAAATCCGCCACTTTCTTCCACTTTCTTTCTCCTCTTTATATTTTATTTTCCTTTTTCGCTCTCCCCAGTCCCCACCCCACTCACCTCTTCCCCTTTTTCTCACATCACCTCATTCACTAATCCCCAAATCCATCTAGGGTTTTTTGCTTTCACCAATGTTGAATTAAATCCCCCTAACAAATGACCACAATTTTATAAATGAAAGTAGTGTTTATTTTAAGTTGGGATCTAATGATATATATATGTGTGTGTGTGTGTGTGCTGCGACCGACCGGAGTTCTTGTTTAAGCAGCTCGTCAACTACGAATCGACTAAGATACATCATCAACAAATCTTTGATTACGGATTCTTGTTATTATTTTACTTTAGAGAATATATATTAATATAGGGTTTTCAGAGAACGTTCATACTTACAAATTCCTAGGTAGCTAGGGTTTTATTTTGTCCATCGCACTGCGCGCAAAACTTTTAGCTCTTTAAGATTAATGGTTGCAAAATGATGTCCGAAGTAATTAATTAAGTTTTGAAGTTAGTAGGTGATCCCTGTAGATCTCATCTGGATCGTCTCCATTGATGGAAAAAAGTATTCATGCAGTGGAGGGGATTAATTTGGATGAAACTCATGAGACTGTATTTGGTGGAGAGCATGGGCGGATCTATGAAGGGGCTGCACTGGGCTGAAGCCCAGTGCAAACCCAAAATTTTTAGTGTTATATATGTATATTTTTAAGGCTAAATACACTATTAGCCCACCCCAAAAATTTTATGTATGTAAAAAATATAGTGTTTTGAAAATTTTATTTTTTTAGCCCACCCCAAATACAATCGCAGGTGACCTATTTTTACACATTGTATTTTATGTAATTCCATTACTCAGAAAATCTCAACCATGATCTCACGGTTCTGATGAAGACATGATGACGGGGCTTAGATGTGATCAGCTTAGCTATCATAAACTTGATATGGTCGACCACACCACACACTCTCCTTAATAATTACTCTAATTTGGATTTTAGCTGAGGCTCAAATTTGTTGAAAAAACTACATGTCTACATCCCAGAAGGGCCAGAACATGCATTGTCTTAATTTCCACATAAAGATTAGGACATCTCAAAATATTAGCTACCCAATACTTCATTCATTTAATATAAGGGCTGCATGACTGAATTACTTCACAAAACTCGTGCTCCAGCATGCGGGCCCAGTCGGTTCTTTTGAGTTAAGATACTAATTAGTTTAATTACCTCTGTCATATGTGATGTTTATAAGTTGTTGGTATTAAAATTACAACATAATTTATAAAGAGCGTACGTGAATCAAATAAAGTGGTATGTATTCTATTTTGGATCGGCTTATTATTATTGACCCTTTTCTATTTTTGAAAATAATAAAGAATTAAAGTAATTAGTTAATTATTGATATCAATTCAAATTTATTTATTAATATTAATTAAATATTTTAATTATGTTATTTAATGCTTGGTATTAATAAGTAATTATATAATTTTATATTTTTAAAAAGTTTACTTTTTATTATATTCGAATTAAAATTAAATTATATATAGAACTATATCATTAAAATATAGCAATAAAAGTAAAGTAATTACCAATCTTATTACAATTCAATAATTCATTATGTGCCACTTAATATATATGTTCAATTTTTCTTAATGTCTTATAAAATACTCTGACCCGTTTAAGATGAGACATTTCTTTTGAGTCAAATAATTAAGGACCACTATTTAGAGTTCAATAAGAGTATAAAGTGATGATAAAAATATAGTATTATTTAAATTTGTGTGTAATGAATAATAATAATATTAGTAAACAATAGCATGTATAGAGATAATAATGTGTTTACATAAAATAAAATAGGCTCAAGCTAGCCCTGTAATATTCATTCATATAGTTATACTAAATCCAAATAGTTGTTACATGTGTAAGTATAAAACTATAAATCCAAACATTACTGTCTAAAATGTCTTTTAATATTCTTAAAATTATAAGATTAAAAATGTGTTATTATAAAAACAAAAAATTAAATAATTAATTTTTTTTATATAAATAAAATTTTCTAAATTTTGAATTTACTATATGCTAAAATGTTGATTTTGGCTCATTTCCCAAAAAATGAAGAGATGGATAGCCTAAACTATGAGCAGGGGAATAAGTGGTCATTCGACTCATTCCTATGAAAAATGGAATTGTAATTCCAAATATAACGATGCTCATTTCACAATTAACTAAATAAATGAATGGAATGTAGTTAAAAATGATAATTGGATTGTCATCATTTAAAATGAAACCAAAGTACTTAGTTTCTAGAACTAATAATGTAGAAAAAATTTTATTAAAAAGCGATTGATTGATTTTTGAAAAGGGGAAATAACATAGAAAGGTCAACCGTGTGTGAATTGGGAAATTAGATACTCCCTCTATCCCAGCCCAGCCTACTTGGCCTATATACCATAAATAAGTGTCCCATTTGAAATGACCTGTTTCTATTTAAAGTCTAATTAGACATAATAAAACCACTTAATTAGCACCTTAATCTTAACTTAAAGTGATGCTTCATTTCTCCCCCATTCCAGCGGCAGCGGCACTTTGTTGTGAATTCCAAGGAGAAATTGGGTGAAATTGAAGGAGGAAAAGGAAAGATGGTTGCTGCTGGGTTTGAGAAGAAAAGGGAGAAGGAAGTTGCAGATCTGAAGGGAAAGATGGAATGGTCAAAGTCGCTGGAGAAAGATGAATTATGTGAGTTCGGCCTCAGCTACTATATATGCCGACACCCTCAGAACCAGGGACTTCTCCTCAACTCTCAAACCTAATCTCGAGCGAACAACTTCCTCCATTCCTCCATCTCCTTGATAATTTCTTCCACGATTTATCCCGTCTTTACACGCAGAAGGTGACGGCGAGTGCGACGCTGCAATCAGTTACTGGAAGAAGCTCTCCTCCGTCTCATGCACGGTTGCCCCCGTCAATGCGAATATGAAGAGGCCAGCGGTGGTGGCGACGGCGGCTGCAGAATCGGTGCACTGGGGAGCACGATCCATGCGCGGCTAAGGAAGTTCGAGGAGGCCGTGAAGAAAGAGGGGTAGATGGTCAAGGTTATGATTATGGTCAACAAAATTACCGCCAAAGACTTGAGCGACATTCATGGTGTGGCTCGCAGGTTGCAGTTCGAGTCGGCGAGAATGGTGGAAGATGGGGCTGTGGAGGTTGATGACAGGAAGGAATTACCGTTGGAGTTGAGCAAGAGCTTTCAGGATTTACGAGGGAACGCCGGCAATTTCAGCGGGGATATGATCTGGGCCACACAATTCTCCTCCAGAAGCTAATGTCATGATCATAGGGTGTTTTCCGACGTACCCTAAAAGCCGGCGGCGATAGCAGCTACGGCGGCAGCCGCTGCGGCGGCCGTCCTATTTGTCGCGCTCGGGAATCGGATCCATTCAGTCCTCAACAAGCGTGAGAGCGGAGTGGAGAGGCAGAATGAGATCATCAGGCTCATGATTATGGGCGCTATAATCACCGCCAAAGATTTGAGGGACATTCATGTGTTGGGTCGCAGGTTGCAGTTGGAAGCAGTTGATGATGACGAGGTTGGGGAGAAGAGGAGGTTTGAAAACCTAATAGGCAAAGCTGGAGAATACAATCGGGACCTCAAGTCATGGGCTACACAAGTTGTGCTTCCCAACGTTATCACACTCCATTGAACCAGTATATATATATCGTCTGCTTTTCTCCTTTCTCTGCGCGCGCTGTTGATCAATATTATTATTTGGTTAATTTGTTGTATTAATTAATAATTTTGATGAATTTGTACATATCTCTTAATTTCTCCTTTAGAAATGGAAGTGGTTATTTTATGTCGGGCTCTAATGCTATATATGTGTGTGTGGTGCATCCGGAGCGGAGTTCTTGTTTAAGCAGCCAGCTAGCTTATGATCAACTACCAATCAATTAAATCTTTGATTACATATTCTTTATTTTGTTTTTGAGAATATTAATGATATATATAGGGTTTTGATACTTATTATTTCCTAGCTAGCTAGCTAGGGTTTTATACATCCATCGAAATCCGCGCACGCCTGCAATACTCAGGTATCAATTTGAAGTTCTGAAAATCATGAAAGCCAAGAATCATTGCAAATCGGTGCATGTGAATTATATATTGGAAGTATATTTTGAAGTCGTACGTACATGATCCCCCTCCTCTCCTCTCCTCTCCAATTCTCCATTGATGAAAAAAGTAGGTAGCAGTAATTCATGCAGTGGAGGGGATATGCATGGGGGTAAAACTAAAATTAAAACAGAAAGCAGTATATATATAGCATGGCATATGCAGTTATCATAAAGTATTAAGCTAGGCAGAAGAAAAATAATCTTGATAATTAGTTAATAATATTGGAGAGCGTATTGGTTGGGTTGCTTGTGGGTTAGACTTGGTGGGTGTATTGGTTTAGGATTTCATACGATTTTAAAAGACTTTTTTCTTAAAAAAAAATCCGTTGGTATTCAATCTAGGATTTCATGTCATTTAAAAACAATCCATTGGTATTCAATCAGGATTTTTAAGATTTTTTAATGAATCCATTGAAATCCATCTGTATTCATTCAAGACTTTTTACTATTTAAAAAGAATCCATTCGTATTAAAAAATATAAGGATTTTATAGGATTGTTCAGTTAGATGGATTTTGATGGACTTTTTAGTGTTATTTCTACACGCTAACAATCCGATAGAAACCCATCAGATTTCATATGACTCTTGGAGTGAGTCTATAAATACAACAATCTCTATTCACGGCCGCTGCATATTTTCTCTTCACCGCTGCATAATTTCTGTTGACCGCTGCATAATTTCTATTTTCCTCTTCTTTAATCGATTTTCTCTTCCAGTTGGAGTTCGTTTAGTGTCCTGTTGCCCCCAAGGTATATATATTTACCGTTGCAGCCGTTGTCTCCACGGCATCTCTCGCGTGCGTCACCTCGTCACCTCCGGTGAATTGGAATTCATGTATAACCTCTTTACATATTTTTTTTACAAACCTTTTTTTACTTTCCAATCCAATTAGTGATTCTCATCTAAATTATGTTTACGTTTGAAAATTATGTTTATCTTTTCACAAATTATGATTTGAAGAAAAAGACAAATAAAGTCGTGATTTTATTAAATTATGTTTTCAAACGAATTACTTTTAAAAAATCGCAAATCTTAAATGTAAATACTGTGATATTATTTGCTTTTAATTGGTTTATTATTAATTGGATTATATAATATAACATTATTTCTTTATTATTCTTGATTCAATTCGATTTATTAAAAAAATACATATTTATTTATTATGTTTTTAATTGGATTACATAATATCTAATACAATTATATTTATTTATTAATCAAAAGACAAATAACTAAATACTAGTAAATAATACTCCCTCCGTCCCCCAAAGTGAGTTACACTTTGACCTTCACGGGTTTTAAGAAAAGATGTTGACTTAAATGTATGATGTGTAAGAAAAGTGTGTTGTGAGTGGAGATTGGGTCCCACAAGGTGTGTTGTGAGTGGAGATTGAGTCCCAAAATAGAAAGTTTTTAATGTAACACACTTTGGGGGACGGCCCAAAAAGGAAATGCGTAACATACTTTGGGGGACTGAGGGAGTAATATATTATTGAATTTATTAAAAAAGACATATTTATCCAACTAAAAGCAAATAAATACATATTTATTTATTTAAATTGGATTATATAATATGTATGTCGTATTTATTAATTTTTCGTTTATGAACACATGTTGGTTTTGTCAAACTATATTGATTTGATATTATTTTAGTTGCACTTGTTTGAAGTGCTTGTTTTACAATTTGGTTGTGTATAAACATATTTTGGATTAATAACTATGATATTATGGAGAATTATTATTATTATTTTTATCTTTAACTCTTTTTAAATTCGAATGTATAAAAAAAAATCATGAACTTTTATCGTAGGTCATAAATCCATCAAAATCTGCAAAGTTCACAAAGTCTTACAGATTCCATTAAAATTCTGATTAAAAAATCTTTACAAAATCTTATATAAAATCTTAAAAGTCATAAAAATCCTGCAAAATCTTTTAAATTTGGAGGACTTTTTTCATCTTAAAAAGTCTTTTAAAATTTTAATCCAATACATCCCCTAGTAGGGAAGAGGAATAAAAATTAAAAAGGGATGAATGAATAATATATACTACATATATATGTAAAAGGAAGAAAAAGAAGGGATGAATAGTATTCCAGTGTATTTGGAGAGAGAGAGGAGACGCGCTTTGGCAACCTAGCTATTTAATTGCTCCTGATGACGAATTCATATCGTCATCATATCACTATGATGAATGAGAAAACTCATGCATGTGCACATCCATGCAGAACTTGCATTAATGTCCTTAATGTCAACATAAAGATTAGGACATGTCAAAATATTAGCTAACCACATTAAATATAATAATATACTAAATTTATAAAATCTTTTAATTTATTTTAGAATTTCAATATAATTAATTCACATTATATTTTAAATTTTAAAAATATTTTTTTAATTCATGGACCGATTTGGCTCGTGGTCCGGTAAATCGTGATGGACAGATATGGACTTGGATTTCAGCAGCTCAAACTAATTTCAAACCAACCCAGCTCGATCCATAATATGACTCTAGTCCGGTGGGCTGGGTCGGAACAGTCCGGCCCGATTATTTTGACAGATATATATTCGTGCTTCTAAAAGTGACTTATTTTTCCTTTTGATTTGTCCATAAATATTAGTTTGTTTTCTAAAATGACAAAAAAATTTATTAACCGGAACCCGATCCGGTATCGATTCGGTACCTTGTAACCGGACACCGATTATTTTCAAAAATAAAAAACTTAGAACCGATTAATTTTTCGGAAAATCAATACTCGGTATAATCGATACCCGATTCGTACTAATTCAGGAAGAACCGATTACCAATTGATACCCTTGCACCACACCCACCGCTTGACTCGGAAAGTTACTAGAGAATTCACTACACACTATTACAAAAACGCTAATAGACAAGGGTTTCTAACAAATGATCTAACACAATTATACAATTAACAATTTAATTAAACAAAATTAACATACAAATTAACAATAATTATAAAAATTGTAAAAAAAATTAAAATTCCTTACCTGAAGAGGGCAGTGACGGGGAAGGCTTCGGGCAGCGGCGGCGGCAACCGGAGCAGGCGCGGGAGAGGGGCGGCATTGGAGCAGGCGCGGGGGAGGGGCTTCAAACAATTGCAAAATTTAAAAATAATGCTAGAAATAGAAAGAGGGGAAGGAAAATGGAGGGATTGGACTTACATGGGAGTATTACGGCGGTGGAAACTCCAAATCGCCGGTGGGGATGGATTTATGGTTGCAGCGTCTGTTTTTCGCGAAAGGAGGAGGACGACTGATTTAAAGGGCTGGATGACGGACCAATCCGTCGTCCACATTAAAATTAAAAAAAAAATTAAATGTAACGACGGACTGGTCCATCGTCCAGTCCGTCGTTAACTTTGGCGCCAACATACGCGCTAAAAAAACGGTTGCCAGTTCGTCGTTAGCCCAATTCGTTGGAGTCTGTCGCCAGTCCGTCGCCAGAGGACGACGGAAAGTCATTCCGTCGTCCATTACGTCGCTAGATTAAGGTTTTTTTGTAGTGGTTGAGTTTCATGAACTTATTTTTTCAATAGCTTATAAGTTTCAAGAGCTTATTTTTACAACTTATAAGCTCTCAAAGAGCTTAATTTGTCAAACACCTTGAAAGAGCTTATAAACTCTTAAACAACTTATAAGCTCTTAAACAACTTATAAGCTCTTTTAAGTAGCTTATAAGCTTATCCAAACACCCATTTAGTATCGAAGATGCAGCAAAACATAAATGGCATCATGTACTATTGTACTAATATTATTTTTCTTAGTGGATCTAAATATTAATAGAGTCAAAGTCCAATTCAAATGCAAAACCTAGTTGAGTAATAAGGAATTTCGTCAAAGTAGTTCTTTACACTACAAAAAACACCCTTTCTGGCGACGGAAAAATCCGTCGTGAGGACTCGAAATCCGTCGTGCCGGGGGCTTAGCGACGGACTGGCGACGGATTTTTTCCGTCGGTATTTCGATCGTCGTTAGCCCCCCGGACGACGGAAAACACAGTCCGTCGTTAGCTAACGACGGACTGACGACGGAATTTATCCGTCTTTAGCCACGACGGACTAAAATCCGTCGTCAGAAACTGCCGGAGACCGTTGACGGCGCCGGAAAACTAACGACGGATTAAATCCGTCGTTAGTGGCGACGGACTACAGTCCGTCGCGAGCTTATGTTGACCGTTGACCTGGCGACGGACTGAAGTCCGTCGCCAGGTAAGAATTTTTTTTTTTTTAATTTTAATAATTAATTTTCTTTTTTTTATTATTCATTACCTAAAACGTGTCATAACACACAATACAAACATAATCCAACATTGAACAATAATTTAAAATTGAACCAATCAAATGAAATTCAAAATGCACGCGGATTTCATATAATGAACAAAATAAATATTTGTATCAGTAACATCCCACGACAAACCAAAAAATAAAATAATAGTAAATGTATCAGTAGCATCTACGAATCGTAGTCATCATCAGGAGGAAACTGGGGAGGGGGATCAGACGGGGGAGGCTGATAAGAGGGAAAGAAGGGTGCACCTCCCTGCTGAGACTGCATCCAGCGCATCATCTCGGCATGCTGAGC
>JAPKLX010004188.1:0-10263 GCA_026898415.1 Leonotis leonurus | reverse complement strand
TCCTATCTCACTATAGGAGGATGTGGGAGGCAGCATTGCCTCATGGTGCCACAGGTCTAGACGGGATTTTGCGATTGCTCCAGCTGCTGCCTATCGACTGGCAGGGATGGGCTAGAATGCTATCACGAGACTTCATCCACCCCGTTGGCAGGAGTTTTGATCGGGAGGGAGACTTTCCGAGGTTTATTGCTATACTCCACTACCTCTACGACGCCTTTGGCAGAGCACCTATGGGACCTTATATTCTACCCTGAGACTTAGCACCTGTAGGCGACATGCCGGATAGGTGGGCTCCACTACCTCATGCATACCTTCCGATGGGAGTGATTCCACTAGCATCGATGCATAGCTTTCCGTATCCACCACCTGTACCAGAGAGCCTAGCGAGACACGATGCTGAGGCGGGATCGTCACGACCCGTGAGAGAGATCTGATCACCACCACCGTGCCCTAGAGCACCGATTGCATATCCCATGTCCACATCTGCCCTGGGATGCATGCTGAGGGTCGAGCGCGAGGCGCCAATGACGAGAGATAAGGGCAAGGCCCTAGCCACGACCGATTCTGAGGACGGCTGCACCCGAGCCGGACCATCCACTGCTACTACCAGCAGGGATTCCCGGAAGAGGGAGCTATTCCCAGACCCCAGGACCTTCCACGCTAATATGAGGCGTAGGATAGCCGAGCTGGAAGACTCGGCGAGGAGGAGCGAGGATAGCAAGAACCCCGAGGAGATGGAGGACCCGGAGGAGGACTCCGACTGGGAGCAGGGATGGTAGTCGGGTCGAGGCTCCACGGACTCGATGGCTCGCTCATAGAAGGGAGATCCGGTGCTGATCTAGGAGGAGGGGATGTTTTTCATCAGAGACGAGTCGCATGTTTAGACCGTTCTGATTTTCCTTTTTTTTTAAAACGGAAACGTGGATCCTGTGAGGACAGTTCCGTAACTTTTAGTTATATATTGCTTTTATATTTTCTTTCGATATCACGGATTACACATATAGTACGTGTGCCGTGATTAGGTACTTTTGTGATGCCACATAGGATAGTGAGCATTCTTAGCGCGTACTTTATAGGTACGATTGTATCGAAGACCTCAGAGAGGCATGTTTTCCTATGATTATATATATAGACTTTAGTAGTAATTGCAGTAATTAGAACTATTATCAGTAATAGCTATATATATGTATAACATATGTGGTAAAACGCGTAAAATCTCTAAAAGAAAATTTCTATATAGCCTTGAGATCGACAGAAATATATGTTAGAAATAAAAGTTTTCTCTATGTTCTAAACTTATTAGAAATAGATATATGTATATAGATATATGTCTTATTAATGAGAAAATTTACATAACAGAATGCCACCGAGAAGAGCTGGACGCCCAAGAGGCGGAGGCAGAGGAAGAGGTCCTAGAATCGCTGAGGAAGGACCTGAAATCGAACGGGAACAAACTCCACCCCTTCCACCAGCGGAGCGCAGGATTGAAGAACTATTTCTGAGGCAAAACCCACCGGTTTTCAACGGAATGGGAGATCCTGCGGAGGCAGAACTTTGGGTACGAGCCTTGGAGCACATTTTTAATTTCCTCCGCTGTACGGATCGAGATCGCATAACCTGCGTCACTTTCCGACTAACTGGGTCAGCAGATTTCTGGTGGGAAGCACGTAGAAAGATTATGACACCGGAATAACTAGCAAATCTAACCTGGGAGGACTTCAAGACGAGAGTATATGACAAATATATTCCGAAGAGCTATCGTAAGCGAAAGGAAGCAGAGTTTTACAATTTGAAGCAAGGAAAAATGACTGTCACAGAGTACGATCGGACGTTCTGTGATATGGCGAGGTATGCGCCGGAGCAAGTAGATACGGATGAGAGAATGGCCGAGAAGTTTTGTGCGGGGCTAAGGCACGAGATAAGGATGGCATTAGCAAGCCATGGGGGATTGTCCTACACCGAATCCCTCAACCGAGCATTGGACATTGAAGCTGCAATGCCAGGGGAAAAGTACACGCCTACTGCAACACCGATGTCTGCCCAACCGCAATCTCAAGGCTACAAGGGAAAGCGCAAGTGGGAGGATAACAAGAATGACTCTGTTATGAAAAAGCCATGGGAAGGGCCAGCGCGTTCCCAAAACTTTGGAAAACCAAACCCTACAGTCCAGAAAGGGAACTATCCACAAAAGTTCCCTACCTGTCCCAAATGCAAGAAGATGCATGGGGGAATATGCAAGGAAGGCAGCGAAGGATGCTTTGCATGTGGACAGAAAGGACACTTTGCCAACAACTGCCCCACACGAAAACAAGGTATGGGCGCGAGGTCTAGTCAGACGACGCCAAATCAACAAGTTAGAGCTATTCAGGCTCAGCCCCTCAGACAGCAACAACCTCTGCAGCCGCCACCACCTCCACCACTACCACCACAGTACCAACCCCGTCAGCACCAGAAGCAGTCATTCCAGGCAAGGGCTTATGCAATAAAGCAGAAGCAGCCTGAGAGAAATCAAGGAAACCTGACAGGTATGGGAAACCTCCTCATCACACCAGTAGTTATTCTGTTTGATACTGGAGCTTCCCACTCTTTTATTGCCAAAGCATGTGTAGAGAACTTAAGATTGGAACTAGAACCGTTAGAGATATCTGTGAGAGTTTCTTCACCTTTGGGAGGAACTACGACTCTTACACATTCTTGTTCTAACCTAAGTTTGGATTTAGGATCACTTAGGGTTTCTGCGAACAATCTTAGTGTAATCTCGATGGACGATATGGACATAATCTTAGGAATGGATTGGCTAGCCGAAAACTATGTCACGATACTCTGCAACGAGAGACAAATATCGTTCAAAACTCCAGGAAGAGAACCCACGAGTTTCCACGGAATCACCATGAATAGGAAGAAGGCAATTATCTCGGCACTGCAAGCTGCCAAGCTAGTAAGGAAAGGATGTTCATCCTACCTGGTGTACTTGAAGGGAGAAGAGAACGAAGAAAGAAAACTAGAAGACGTAGCCATCATACGGGAATACCCAGATGTATTTCCAGACGAGTTGCCAGGATTGCCACCCGATAGGCAATTGGAATTTACGATTGATCTGGAACCAGGATCAGCCCCGATATCCAAAGCACCTTACAGGATGTTCCCTAAAGAGTTGGAAGAACTCAAGATACAACTCCAGGAGTTGCTAGACTTACGATTCATCCGACCCAGTGTATCCCCTTGGGGAGCACCGGTACTCTTCGTCAAGAAGAAGGATGGAACCTTAAGGATGTGCATAGACTACAGAGGCTTGAATAAGTTGACACTCAAGAACCGGTATCCTTTACCCCGAATAGATGACTTGTTCGATCAACTTAAGGGAGCATGTATCTTCTCAAAAGTAGATTTGAGATCAGGATACCATCAGCTGAAAATTCGATCAGACGATGTCCCTAAAACTGCTTTCCGAACCCGGTATGGTCACTATGAGTTTATAGTGATGCCGTTCGGATTAACCAACGCACCTGCGGTGTTCATGGACCTGATGAACCGCGTGTTTCACCCTTACCTCGACAAATTCGTCTTGGTCTTCATAGATGATGTTCTTATCTATTCGAAGAGTGAGGAAGAACATCAGCAACATCTAAGGATCACTTTAGAAACCCTCAGAAACGAGAAATTCTATGCTAAGTTCAGCAAGTGTGAATTTTGGCTTAAAGAAGTAATATTTCTTGGACATATTGTGTCGGCAGAGGGAATCAAAGTAGATCCTGTTAAAGTAGAAGCTGTTCGCGAATGGAAGTCGCCGACGACCCCCAATGAAATCAGGAGTTTCTTGGGATTGGCTGGATACTATCGAAGATTCATCGAAGGATTTTCCAAGATCGCACGGCCGATGACGCAAAAACTACGGAAGGGAATCAAGTTCACATGGTCTCCAAAATGCGAAGCCAGTTTTCAGATTTTGAAAGAAAAGTTGACTACCGCCCCGATACTGGCAGTCCCCGAATCCAACAAGGAATATGTAGTCTATACGGACGCATCTAAGAATGGATTGGGATGCGTTTTGATGCAAGAAGGAAAAGTTATAGCATATGCATCACGCCAATTGAGGCCACACGAGCTGAATTACCCAACTCACGATCTGGAGTTAGCTGCCGTAGTGCATGCTTTGAAAATTTGGAGACATCATCTCTACGGAGTTCGATGTGAAATTTTCACGGATCACAAGAGTCTCAAATACTTCTTCGAGAAAAAAGACCTTAATATGAGGCAAAGGAGGTGGCTCGAATTAGTAAAGGATTATGACTGTGGTATAAATTATCACCCGGGAAAGGCTAACGTAGTAGCTGATGCCTTAAGTCGTAAAAATTCCTCGAAGCTTGCATTTATTCTAACTCGAGAGGATGAACTCGTAAAGGAATTTGAGAAAATGCATCTGGAAATTTTACTACCACCTGAGACAGTGGGAGGAAATCTTGCCACTTTAACAGTGGAACCTTACCTGAGGAGTAAGATCCTAACTGCCCAAAGGAACGATGAAAAGCTCGAGAAGATACGTTTGAAGGTCAGAAAGAATGATGCAGCAGGTTATCATGAAGAGGTTGACAATGTGATCTCCTTTGAAGGAAGGCTATGTATTCCACATAGTGAAGAACTCAAGTAGGAAATCTTGAGTGAAGCTCATGATACGCCATATACTGCCCACTCTGGAAGTACAAAGATGTATCAGGATTTGAATAAGAAATTCTGGTGGGACGGTATGAAGAGAGACGTCGCATTATTTTTAGAAAGATGTTTAGCTTGCCAACAAGTAAAGGCTCTACACCAGCGACCTTACGGCAAACTGCAACCCTTAGAGATTCCTGAATGGAAATGGGAGCATATTGCCATGGACTTTGTTTCAGGATTGCCCAGATCTAAGCGAGGAAACACTGCTATTTGGGTAATTGTAGATCGTCTTACAAAGTGCGCCCACTTCGTACCTATAATGATAACTTATGGGTCAGATAAGTTAGCTCAATTGTATGTTCGTGAGATCATACGATTACATGGCGTACCTGTATCGATCACTTCAGATAGAGACTCAAAGTTTACATCCAGGTTCTGGATGAGTCTCCAGAAGGAATTGGGCACGAGGTTGAATTTTAGTACCGCATTCCACCCTCAGATAGATGGACAATCGGAGAGAACGATTCAAACCCTCGAAGACATGTTGAGGACAGTGGTTCTCGACAGAGGTGGAAGCTGGGAAGCAATCCTACCGCTAATCGAATTTGCTTATAACAACAGCTACCAGGCAACCATAGGGATGGCACCATATGAAACACTATATGGAAAGAATTGTAGATCGCCACTCTATTGGGACGAAGTCGGAGAAAGAGCGATAACAGGCCCTGACTCAATCAGTGAAATGATTGAAATAGTCAGACAAATTACAGAAAGAATCAAGGAAGCTCAGAATAGACAGAAGTCTTATGCTGACACCCGAAGAACCGAACTACAGTTTGGAATAAGAGATAAGGTTTTCTTGAAGGTATCCCCTTCCAAGGGAATAACCAGATTCGGCGTTAAAGGAAAGCTGAGGCCCCGTTTTATTGGACCGTACGAGATTCTGGAAAGAATAGGCCCAGTGGCATATAGACTAGCACTGCCGCCGAGTTTCGGAAACGTTCATAACGTTTTCCATGTATCACAACTCAGAAAATACGTGTTTGATCCAAAACACGTTATCCATCAGGAAGAGATGATTTTAAAACCGGACCTGACTTATGAAGAGAGACCTGAAGCTATATTGGATCAGAAAGTACAAGAACTTGTTAGCTATTTTCTTTTGGCGTTGATCTATGTATTCCCTTTTATGTATTTGGGGTTTCGTGAAACCCAAACTCTATCGAAATCTCCATTTTATGTGGTACGTTTCATATTTCATCCAAAAATCAACACTTATATTTCTTTTCGTTATCCGCATTTTATTCCGAGTCATGTTTTCCTCGATTTTACTTAGAGAAGTGAAATGGGGACGTGACAAGTTATTCAATTCATCTGTGTACTGGGGATAAGATATCAATCACAGAACAAGATGTGCATAGGGTTTTAGGATTTCCAACAGGTTCAAGAGAAATTAATAAGCTCCCCAAACTGGAAACATCTAGCCTCTTTAGTGATTGGTGGGAATTAATCCGTGTGAAGTGCAATATAACTGATAAAAGAAAGATTCTACCAAAGCATGTGATTACATTGATGTTGGCCGACAAGGATGGTGGTATTTGGTTCAAGCGTAATTTCATAATCCTATTAGTTGCTTCTATGATTGAAAGCTCGACACATGGTTATATAACCCCGTCTATTATGACTTATTTGGAGAATATTGATGCAGCAGCTGAATATAATTGGTGCCATTTTCTACTTAAAAGCTTGATTGAGTCAAAAGTTGTGTGGAGTGAAGATAAGGCACAAGTTTTCTATGGGCCAACATTTTTTCTCATAGTGAGTGTTTATTTGTAATCTTACTGTTGCTTATAGTTTATGCGTGGTTTAATTTTATAATCCATTAGTGTGCATTATTGTGAAATTTATAATGCATTAGATTTCTCATGCATAATTGTGCGACTTATATTGCATATGTATGTGGTAATGTATGCATATTTTATGAGACAATATTTAACTTGATTGATATCCTATTTTTTTAATATTAAAATCATATTTTAAAAAAGTATTATTTTTTGGCTATATATGTATTTTGCAGATGCATGAGATGTTTCTATGGTTAACTTATATAATCTCTCTTATTTTATTTTATTTAAAAATAATATGCAATTAATGAGTTTTTTGTATAGGTCTTTTACGTGGATAGAGTATTCAATAAGGAGGTGCTTCGTAAATTTCCAATTTTTGTGAATTGGGATTATGCTAGCTTTAAAGCGAGACAAGATGAAGAGATTATATCTAGCGGTTTTGGAATGGGTAATATATGTGACCCTATAGAGGCACCCGAAGAAGCATCAATGAAGGTTGCATTAGACATTCTCACAAATAACGAGGGATTTGGAGACGATCATTTGAATTTTGGTGACAGATTGGCAAATAAGAAAGCCATTGCTATTGATAGTTTAGTTGATTTGATCACGTTTATTGAAGGAGGACCGCATACCGATGAGGAGAAGAGGGCTTTTAGGCATAACATTGTAACTGCACAAGCATCCATTAATTGCATCAATGTAATTGTCAAGACAACTGACAATTCGAAACCGGTAATATAATTAAATTAAGCAAGTAATTTTATTAACTTTATGTACTATTTAAATTCCATGTTTGATACGTATATCAGGATGAGAGATCTGCTGAAGATTTTAACAAGCGATCACACTGTAGGAGTATGACCAACATTCTACCCCGTAAACAATAATATCCCAATAGAAGAACATATCCACGTAGATGATAATGCAAAAGGAGATCCACAAGGGGGAAATCAGGTTTTTTTTTGTTATATTTAAGTGATCATTATCAAAATACATGAATTAATATATTTGATCTTATGTGTATTTATAAGGTCGAAGAAGCATTAATAAAAGAAAAATGCAAAGAAAATGAGTTTGATTGTGTTGTGAAAATTGCTAAAGAAGTTGTTTCAGCAACAAAAGCAGTGGTTAGTGAAATAAGTTTGATTAATTTATAAATTAATTATATTTTATTCTTATAATATTGCCTTTTATTTTCTAGCAGGGTGAGATGTTTGATTTCCCAAGTTTCAGCCTCGGGTTAACACAAGTGTTGGATAATATGGTACATAATGTGGTATAAACACATTACAAATTACTATATTTATATTGCTACATAATAGTATAATATTTTTGCATTGTTCTTCAATTATTTTTAAATTCAGAAAAATGATGTAATCGAACCAATAGTTGCAGATGAAATATTAACAGTCACTGCTTTACAAGATAAGAAGGGGAAATCTAAAGTAAGCATTATTATATTGATATAAATTTGACTTGTTTTTTATATGAAAGTATGACATGTTTTCCTAAATAATGGATACATTAGGTTGTTGAATCGGCGACTACGGCGACTACACCTGATATAATGAAATGTAGACGTGAAGAATCTCGAAAGAGGTCCATTGTAGTATGCTCGCCTTATATGCGCAGAAGTTTGAGTTCTGGGAAAGATTTGACAACTCGGAGCATACACATTTATAAATTTATCCACTAGAAAGTAAGTTTATATATTAAATTCTAAAATCTAAATTGCATAGTGATAAGGAAAGAATTTAATGTTTTATTCTGATACATTTACATTTGATATTTTACAAGAAACTAATATTAGTGGATACCGAGTATATTTAATTGCATCATAAGGATATGATGTCACTCCGAAAAGGGAATATTGGTCTACCTTCAATTGTTGATGCATGGGTGGCATACCTAAATAGTTTAGAGAAAATTCGAGCCAAGTCCTCACCTCTTCGTTTCTTTGCATCTACCACTGTTTGCGTGAATACTCATTTCCATTATAAATTGATTCACATCATATTAAAATATTCTTTAATTTTGTACTTAATTACAAAACGTGCATTAAGTCTATATATGTATATGCATGGACATTCCTGTAAAATAGCATTAAAAAATGAAATGCATGTATTGTGCTTATTGCTTGCATTTGATTGTAGTATATCATGCAATGACCTTTAATAATTGTAATACCCCGTCTTTTTAAGTTCCGAAATAAGCGATATTCGAACGCGATTATTAATATATATATATTGAATATTTCAGTTTATTAAATGAGAGATTAATATAATCGAAGAGGAGTTTTGGTTTAAGATGATAAGTGATTAAAGAATTTTGACTTATATATTAAGAAAATTTAATATTAGGATATGTTTTACAAATTGAATTAATTGCACAAGAGTAAGTATATGTGTCTTGACAATTTAAAATGGTATGCATGAGTTGCATACACTATAAATAAGTGGTATAAATTATATTTAGGTATATGTTTTATACTTAGGAAAAATATATAGTAAGTGTGAATATATGCTATGAAGTTTGGAGAACTAATATATGATATGCATAGAGTGCATACAAATTTTTTTTGTGTAGTTAAAATATTATCTAAGTATAAGAGGCATCCTACACGATGGATATATATATATATATATATTGCTGGAATTTTTTTTTTAACATTCAATAAGAACAAACCACACGCATGTGTATATAATTATACACTTAGTGAAATCTGCAAATTATGATGGAGAAGGAAATATTCAAACAAGCAAGTGGATGAACATGCATGCAAATAAATATATAATAAAGTAATGAAGGAAAGAAAGTAAATGAAAACACTTGAGTACATCATATCTTATATATATCTATATGTGTGATAATACATAGATTGCCAACACCAACCTCTAATACATGTCATTAAACAACACAATTCAAAAGCTAAGCTAGGGGACACAAGCTGCTATATTGCAGTCTTTAAAACAAAGGAAAGCAGAAAATATTGCTATAAGTGTAAGTAATGATATTATAAAACATTGAAAGGACAGTTAAGGGAAGGAACAACAGCCATGCTGCTGCAAAGTAGCTGTAATTTAGGATGAGAAGGGAGGAGTTCCAAGGTTGATCCATGCTTCATTCCATGCCCTATAAAACAATAATATTAAAGCTATTAATAGAACTATCAAAC
This sequence comes from Leonotis leonurus, assembly GCA_026898415.1. Classification (NCBI taxonomy): domain Eukaryota; kingdom Viridiplantae; phylum Streptophyta; class Magnoliopsida; order Lamiales; family Lamiaceae; genus Leonotis; species Leonotis leonurus. The sequence goes on along the minus strand of JAPKLX010004188.1, from coordinate 585 downwards.
TTAAACACTAAGTTAAGATCACAGCCTTGCAACATAACTATAAAAAGGGGTGCAGGGCTACTCTTGAACGTTTAACACTACCCACAAATCAACACAAAAACACATAAACACTAGCCAATGAAGCAGTCTTATTTTCATTCCACAAAGAGAAGGAGTTAAAGTCAAAGGTAACTATCCTCAAACCTTAAACCCCTTATGATAACAAAGAAAACATATAAATTGTAACAAAACAAATCTGCATTCTGCCCCATTTAAAATCATGAATTCAGAATATATATATAGTTAACTGAATAATATTAGAAAGTTTTAAAAGGATTCTGAGTTCAAGATTAGCAAACAGAAGTAACAACTGCAGTCTTCAAACTTTTAAAACATTGATATAGTTTCTGATTACAGAAAATAAGATAAAATCCTTTAAGTTTTCCCAAGGTCCAATCTATGTATAGATATCTTAAAATCTCAGTTAAAGGACCAGAGTATGAACTTTGAATATATATTCAAAGTTTGAAAATCAAACCAAGTATGCATCATATTTCAACAGAAAACAGGAAACTGATTCTGAGTCCATGTTTCTGTCCGTTATAA
>JAPKLX010003135.1:0-11546 GCA_026898415.1 Leonotis leonurus | reverse complement strand
ACTATCCGTTGGAGAAGAAGATGTCCTTCTTCATCGCATTAATGACTACATTAAATGCATGGCAGTGTTGTTGAAGCACGCGCTGTCAAATGAGAGTGGTTACCACCTTTCACGATATTTCCCAATGTATTGCCATACAGGGAATTATGATTCACCGTACTGGAATTTTGATATCCTTGTACTTTATTCCTTAAAGCATGCTGTTGATGTGACAATACACGGAGTGGTTGACTAGTGACAAATTTAGGTATGTCGGCAGTCCACCGTAGTTACAGTGAGGAGCAGCTTGAACTTGAAGTCATACCAGCTCGCTGTCCTTCGTGTTGTAACTTCATCTTTTTGGTTCTTCATTGAGTGTGACGACCAGATCGTTATTGATATAAAACGATCTCTTGTATATGTGGTAGAGATAACCAGATCGTTATCGATATAAACGATCTGTTGCTTGGGATTACAGCAGGTAGATGTAATTATTTAGAAACGAGCTGCACTACCCTTGCAATGAGTTGATAACGATTTTGAGCAGCGAGCTGATGTAGTCAATAAGAGACGAGCTGCTCATCCTCTAGAAACTATACTTTCCTTTTCAAGGCTAAACCTAGTCTAGAGAGCCAGATCGATATAAGTAAACTCGAAAACTTCAAGTTACTTTTACATTTGTGATCTGTTGAAATGTAAACTATAAATAGAAACCAAAAACAAGTGTCAGCGAGCTGTTTATATGGGAAGCAGATCGTTATTTAATACATAAAACGATATGCTCCCTATATTAAGAGCTAGCTGACTTACAAAAGAGAAACTTGATATCATAGTAATCATTGTGTCCAGGATACCTTTAACAAGAATAATACAGATCGTTAATTGTGTACTAAAACGATCTGCTTCTTTTACACTTAAGTTAATCCTTAATAGATGACAATAACTACTTGGTTTCCAAAACATCAAAGTGTAGTTTCGAGGAACATCATCAAAACAAATATAAATTCATGGGGTTCCCAACAATTTCCCCCTTTTTGATGATGTCGAAACCTACACTAATATTTTCTTTTAAATAAGAAGATTTAATATTTGAGCAGTTATTATGCATAGTAATAAATTGACAATCATAAAACATTGCCTGGACAAAGAGATATTGTCATCAGTTGTTTTTCAAAATAAACATTCATACTTTATTGATCAAGCAGGATTTTACAAAATACATTTATGACAGTTCGCTGCGAAATCAAAAAGAATGTTTTTATGGTTGAGATTGTCTTCTTTGTTGTTCAACCAGCTGCTGCCTCCTCCTTTCTACCATTTCACGCTGCCTTAGTTCAGATGGCACACCAAAACTTGCGTAAATTCCATTGAAAATCCTCCGGTAGTCTTTATTGTTGAAATCAATGGGATAACCCATTAGCTGTGCAGATCGATTGATAGCATTCAAGACTGTTGTGTGATCGACTTCTGTGGTTCCAAGGATTCTAGGATAGAGCAGCGTTGTTTTCTTTGGTGCAGTCAAGGGTACGTTCATCATTGCAGATTGTCTGTATAGATATTCGATGAAAGTTTGATTTTTGTGCTGGCTCAAAAATTCTCTGAATAGATCATCCACTGCTCCTCCTTGTACATCTTGATCCATCAGATAGTAATGTTGAACGATGAATTCTTTAACGATCTTGTTCCATTGCGACACTTTCTTGCTATGAAGCCAGGATAGATTTTGAGGATCAGTTAGCTGGAATTTTTCAAAAAATTTGAAGACTAGATTTGATGACTCTTCTTCTTCTTCATCTTGAGATTTCTCCTTGTCATCAAAGGCACCAGTCATCCCTTGTCTTTGTTTCTCTGCCCTCCATAGCTTTTTGAATTCTGGATTAACGATCTGCTCCGCTGTGCATCCATCTAAGAACATCTCTTCGTTTTCATCATCTTCGGTCATAACCTTCTTCCCTTTTCTATCAGCTGCTTTCTTTGTTTCCTCCTCTTTCTTGCGTTTTTCCTCATTTTCCTTTTGTAGCTGCTTAGCTTCAGCAGCTTGTTTGGCAGTTAGCTTCTTCTTTTTGATAGCAGCGGGCTTCTTTTTGATTTGAGTCGAAGCAGCGGGTTGACTTTTCTTCTCTCCTTCCCCCTTTTCAACATCAGCAATAAACTCTTTTGAAATGATTAGTCGAAGGGAGGAGAGTTCATCATTGAGTGCTTTAAACCTTGCTTCAGATTCTTCTTTGTATTGCAGGAACGAGGAAATATTGCCATTTACTTCATCGAACTGTTTGGAGGCATCCTTGATGTGAGACTCAAAATTCACAGCCAGCGCGCTGTGTGCGACTTTCATGTCGGTGATGTTTTTATTGATTAAGAATATTTCATTTCCAGTGGCGACATCTTCCTCAATTAAAGCCTTTGGCAGCTGGGCTTTGAGCAAAGTGGGCAAAGTGTTTTGGATCACAGATGGAATTGTTGTTTTCTCCATGTCTTCGTATTGCTTTTCCACATGCTTTTTCACCTCTTCAACCATCTTTGCTCCAGCTGCATTCATCTTGTTCTCAAAAGATTTTGTCTCCTCTTGAATTGCAGCAATCTTGTTGTTGGTTTCTTCTTTGTACTTGTAAAAAACAGCTCGGTCGCTGTCCAAGTCCTTATGCAGCTCGCTGGAGAGTTTGTATGAGCGAGCTCGACATTGTGTTCAACCGTGTGGAGTGCGTTTTCTGCAGCAGAAAAAATGAAGTTCGCCAAAGCAGCAGATCGATTGTTGATTCTTTCGTGGATAAGTGCACTGAGTTGATCTGCTGACATTTGGGAACCAAGGTTCGAAGAGAGCAGTTCCTCCAAAGTGTGAAGTTGAAAATCAGTTGGAGCAGTGCCGTGTGTGAAGATTTCTTCCATGTGTTCATCAACAGCTTGTTCTGTACTATGAGTGGCAGATGGTTCCAAGAAAAATGATGTTTCCTCCATTGTAGCAGATGGTTCTGCCTTTTCAAATTTATCAGCGGGCTGAGATGTTGGTGTGTCACCAAGCTGTTGTTTCTCAGCATATTTTTCTTCAAAATTGAATATCTCGTCAAAGTCAGTCGACTGCAGATCGACCGCGAATTTGTATAAATCTTTTTCCTTTTCATAGTAAGAAGTAAGATCGATTTGAAGAGTAGCGGCTTCCTCTTTCATCTTTGTCAGTACATAAATACGAAAATACTGCCTTGCATCTGGCACATCAAGAAATCCAAAGTGTGTTTGTAATTTGTTCTCCTCAGCCTTCAGCTCGTTGATGGAGAAGAGTAGTAAGATGGCCTCCAAAATGTAGAACTTGCAATCTCTGATTTCCAAATAAGTTTGGAACTTTTGAGCCATTGCAAATGTGGCTGGTGTAAGCTGGATCCCTGGCATGGATTTGATCACAGTTTCAGTTGCCTTTTCCTGCAGCTGTTTGAAAAGAAGTTGAGCACCTTTCAAGCGTTCTTCCAATTCAACAGCGGGCTGCTCGTGTATGTTAAGTTCCACTTCATCTTCATTTAATTCGGGAGCAGATGGCTCCTTAGCTTGATCAGCAGTGGCATCCAATTCTTCCTCCAAATTTCGAGCAGTGGGTTTGCTCTTTGTTTTCCTCGGCCTTTTGGTTTCTTTGGCACCAGCAGCTGGTTTGGGGTTACCAGCTGCCTTCCTCTTGACAGGTCGTTCCTTTACCACTTCTTCTTGAGCTTGGTACAATCCATTCTGGATTTGATTTGCCAACACGGATAAGTTCTTGTTTCATCTTGTGATCCGTGACTTTGAGGAAAATTTGGGAAGCAATGCCCAACGATATTTACATCTGATGCCTGGTCCTTGGTAAAATCCAGTCCTTGCTAAAATCAACTGATTTGTGCCATTTGTCCTTCTGGAAGAAACCAGCAATAATGGCACTTAGTTTTGTGGAGAGGCGGAGAGGTCGTTTGATATTCAATCTGGTACAATTTCCACTGCTGTCTTGACGAATGTCTATCTGCTGTTCTTCATCAACTATAAGTTTTAACAATGATCTGGTCCAATTGACCTTAAGATTGAATAGAACAGCCGTCAAGATCTTTAGTTTCCCTACTGTCACTGAGTCAAAAGTTCCTTGGTGTCCAAGAAACACCTTTTGGACGAAATCTAGGAGAAGGCGATAACTGGGTAGCATTAAGGATCGGTTAAATGCTTTTCCCGTCCATTGGAATGGTTGAGCCAGGATAATGTCGAGAGCACTATGGATTTGCGCATCCGTAACTTCTTCAATCACTATGTCTCCCTCATCGACTAAGTGATAGGTTTGAAGAATCATCTCAATCACAGTCGTCCTTAAGTTGTCTTCTTTTGATTTTCCAACCGGTATTTTGACAGTGTATTCATCGCGATCATCAACCATCCACGAACAATAGAATAGGGATATTTGTCGTGGGAGAAAATAGTCTGGTTCTGTAGTGATGATCTTGTAGAACCATAGATAGAAATGCATATTGATTAAGTGATTGAGGATATGTACGGATAACAATACTTATTTGTAGAGAAATTGATGATTTACCCTAGATGAACGGGTAAATCCTAAGCAGATAAGCACACATAAAGAACATATAGACACATATATATATATATAAGTAATCGATTAAGAATCATAAGGATAAGAGCACTGTATGTAGTAAAAACAAGCTTAAAGGATTTCGACAATGAAAACATGCTTTGATGTCTGAACCTGAGCAAGCTATGATTTTACTAAATAGAACATCTAGGGTACGAAACCCATGATGTTCGAGTACAGCACGAGGCTCCGGAGTCAGCTTCGCTTCTATCATGCGAAGCATATCGGGTAGAGAAATCGGAGGTGAATGAGCAGATGAAGAACTTGCTTCGGAAGCAGACATTTTGAAAATGAGTCGAGGATTTTGAAAAATAGTTAGTTGCAGAAAAGCTTAGTTTGAGAGAACTAACACAACAATGGCGGTTTTAGGTTTTGATGAGAGAGGGAATTTTGAAAGTGTAAGAGGAACAGTCAAACATTCACATATTTATAGCCAAATTATGAACGAACCAGATTAAATCCTACAAAAGTAATAACAAGTAACGGTTGAGATTACTCCCTGGTGTAATTATTTGCCACCCAAAAATGAGTGAAGTTCATACGCCATCAAATTGTGTCATATAATTGCCTCGAAACAATAACCGAGGTCTGCACCATTAAATGAGCAGCACTTTTATCCTCTACTTTTTCTGACATGGAGGCGTTAGAGATTACCTAGCAATTAAAAAGTATTTATAAGTAATCATTAGAATTAAATAATCAAGGAGTTGGAGAAATAAATGAACTTGATTCTCCCTTGATTAATGCTCTAGCAGATCGTTGTTGGGCATTAACGATCTGCTCTTCTTGATTTTGGCAGCTAGTTGCTAATTTTCACATTTGTAGCTTGCTGCTGAGGTAAGCAGATCGTCTACTTCTTTTGAACGATCTGCTGTTTGCTGCTATTTGAAGTAGCAATTAGAGATTATCGTTTTCATCTTTTGAACGATCTGTTGTGCTTAATAACATCATTTGGTTGCTTTTTCTTTCATGCAGCTCGCTGTTCGCTGCTTTTGTTGATGGTCGCAGCTTGCTACTTTCGTTGATAGACGGCAGGTCGTTTTCTTATTTGAATGATCTGCTGTGTACATTCAACTTAATCAGCTAGCTGTTAATACTCAAAATTAAGCAATTTGATTTGAAATTAAGCACAGTTTAGCAGCACATTATAACTTAGTAAATAAGAGGCTAGATTTAGAGGTGTGATAACAGATTGCTTTTTACCACCAGCTAGCTGTTATCGACACTTGTACCAATTTCAAAGTTTATTAATCCCAATTTTCCACAAAGCATTTTGAATTTGTCTTCGGGTAATGCTTTTGTGAGAACATCAGCTCGCTGCACATCCGTATGAATTTTCTCTATCTTGATGTTCTTCTTTTCAACATGGTCATGTATAAAGTGATGACGAACATCAACATGTTTGCAGCGAGTGTGTAGGACAGGATTTTGGGTGATGGCAATTGCGCTGGAGCTATCACAAAATATTGGCACGCTATCCATGTATACTTCATAATCTTTTAGTTGTTGTTTGATCCACAAGATTTGTGCTGTGCAACTCCCTGCAGCCATGTACTCTGCTTCTGTTGTTGAGGTTGCAACCGAAGTTTGCTTTTTAGAGAACCACGAGATGAGCTTGCTTCCAAGAAATTGACAAGTCCCAGATGTGAATTTTCTATCAAGCTTGCAACCTGCATAATAACCCGTTAATTCAAAGTTGTCATCACATGGATACCATAAACCTATTTCTATGGTCCCTTTGAGATAACGCAATATTCGTTTGGCTGCTTCCAAGTGGGATTCCCTTGGACTTGCTTGATACCTAGCACAAACACCAACTGCAAAGGTGATAACAGGTCGACTAGCAGTTAGATATAAAAGTGAACCGATAATACCACGATACAGTTTTACATCTATTGCCTTCCCGAGTGCATCAGGGCCAATCTGCCCATTGGTTTGCATTGGGATTTTTCCTGGTTTGCAATCTTTAACTCCAAATTTTGTGATGAGATCGTTGATGTATTTAGATTGATTAATTAGAATCCCATCAGCAGATTGCTTGACTTGTAATCCTAGGAAGAAATTCATTTCTCCCATCATTGACATCTTGTACTTGTCCTGCATTAGCTTACTAAACTTCTTGCAAAGGAATTCAGATTTGGATCCAAAGATGATATCATCAACATAAATTTGAACTAAAAGGATATAGTCTTGAACTTTAATAGTAAATAATGTCTTGTCAACTGATCCTCGTTTGAATCCCGATTGGAGTAAGAATGTAGACAGTGTCTCATACCAAGCTCGAGGAGCTTGTTTTAGACCATACACTGCTTTAGCTAATCTGTACACCTTGCTCTCATCTTCAACTTCAAACCCAGGTGGTTGTTCCAAGTAGACTTCTTCTTCCAGAATGCCATTTAGAAACGCGCTTTTTACATCCATCTGGAATACTTTGAAGCGTTGAAAGGCTGCATAAGCAAGAAACAATCTGATAGCTTCTAGTCGTGCCACAGGTGCGAAGGTTTCATCAAAATCGATTCCTTCTTGTTGACAATATCCCTTGGCGACTAGCCTTGCTTTGTTTCTCACCACCTCGCCAGTTTCATCTCTTTTATTTTTGAATATCCATTTGACTCCAATCACACCTTGATGATGAGGTCGATCCACTAAGTACCACACATCATTTCTCTTGAACTCATTTAATTCTTCTTGCATGGAATTTATCCAATCTGCACTTTCAAGGCTTCTTCGATGTCCTTAGGTTCGGAGTGAGCAAGATAGCAGCTTAGTAATGCGCTTTCTCCATGCATACGTCTTGTTTTTACTTTATCCGTAGGGTTCCCAACAATGAGGTTAGAAGGATGGCTATCTATCCATTTTCTTTGCCTTTTCATTTCCTCCTCAGATACTTCGATTTCTATTTCATCGGGTGGATTTTCAAATTCGGGATGATCTATGGTAGACACATCGAAGAGATCGTTAGTATTTAAATCAATGTTTGATACTTCATTTACCACTTGTTGAACAGATGGATGTTGAGTTGAGGGAGAGGGAGATTGAGTGATTTGTTCATCAACAGATGGTTGAGAATGTTCATATGAAGTTCCCCCTAGATGAAAGAGTTGTCCATCTGTTCCCCCTTGGTGTGGCTTTTCTCCAGCAGGTTGATTATTTGTTTCTTCTTCATCTTCATCTCTTCGTGGACTCCATAGAAGAATGTCATCGATGAGTCTATCTGTGGAATTTCTCAATGTTGAGTGAGAGAGATCATCTTTTGAAGAAGTGCAATCTATTCCTGAAACTTCAAAATTGGCTTCATCAAAAATAACATGTGGTGTTACTTCCACAACAAGGGTTCTTTTATTAAAAATTCTATAAGCTTTACTGATCTCAGAATATCCCAAAAATATTCCTTGATCACTCTTGCTATCAAAAGTTTTTAATTGAGTTTTCCCATTGTTGTGAATGTAACATTTACATCCAAATGATCTAAAGTAAGAGATTCAAGGCTTCATGTTGTTCCACAGCTCGTATGGAGTTTTCCCATGACGCTTTGTCACAACAGATCTATTTTGGGTATAGCAGGCTGTGTTAACTTCTTCTACCCAGAACTTCTTTGGGAGATTGATTTCATTCAACATAGTTCGGGCAGCCTCCTTGAGAGATGTGTTGCGCCTTTCAACAATCTCATTTTGTTGTGGTGTACGAGCTGCTGAGGTTTGATGTTGAATTCTCATTTTTGAGCAATATCCTTCGATCATATGATTTATGAATTCGGTTCCACGATCAGATCGAATGGTGATGATGGATGACTCCTTTTGATTTGAAAGTTTGTTGAGGAGATCAGGTAGTTTCTCTAGAGTTTCCTTTTTCTTGAACATGAAAATAACCCAAGTAAATCTAGAGAAATCATCAATAACAACAAGAGTATACTTTCTACCGTTTACACTTAATGGAGATACAGGTCCAAAAAGATCTAGGTGTAGAAGTTCCAAAACCCTAGAGGTGGAGTGGGCTGCCTTTGTAGGAAATGATGCTCTTGTTTGTTTTCCGGCTTGGCAAGCTTCACACACATGGTCTTTGTCATAGATTTGATTAGGTAGACCTTCAACCAGGTTGTTTTTCACCAGCTTGTTAATTAATTTAAAGTTGAGATGGCTCAAGCGCTTGTGCCATAGCCAGCTGGTGGAGGATTTTGATGCAGTTACAAGACAAGTTTCAGTCTGTTCATTCCATTGTACAATGTACAATCTGTCCTGCAAAATTCCGGTAAGAAGAATTTCTTCTCCTTCAAAGTTCTTCACTAGACATTTATTAGCGGTGAATTCTACTCTCTTGTTATTAGCCCAAAATTGGCTAATTGAGAATAGATTGTGATTTAGTCCTTCAACATAAGATACATTCTGAATAATTGTGTTACCAACATAGAGATCGCCGTAACCTCTTGTATATCATTTCGAGTCTCCTCCAAAAGTCACAATTGGCCCATTGCTTTCCTTGTAGTTAGATAACATTTCTTTGTTGTATGTCATATGTTTGGAGCATCCGCTGTCTAGGATCCATACCGCGCCCCGAGCTGCATCTCTTCTTCTCCTTGATTTCCTAGCCTGCAAATAAAGTTTATTTAGCTACCCTACTGAAGGAGGGTGCTTTGTTAGTAGACACGGTTCCTTTTGGAACCCAAATTTGCCTAATAATAGTGACATTCTGTGACGGTCTGATTTGCTTGCCACTAAAGTCGATATACACGACTTTCTTCTTGGCAGGTGGTTGATTAGGCAATAGTTGCTTCCTAGGAGCAGATGGCTTGTGGGGAGCAGGTGGTTTTCTTTGATTGAAAGGTTGAGGAGCTCGCTGGTGTAGGAACTCTTGAGCAGTTTGATTTATCCTTTGGGTAAGTTGTTTCCTTGGTTGAAATCCAATCCCTTGAGTGGTGAATTTTTGTTGCTGCTGATCTTGATCCTTGATCAAGATAGCTTGTGGTTGTCTCGCCTTGTTGTTGAGATTCACTATTTTATCATTTCCTTTTTCTTTGACAAATTTCCCTTTTGGTGGTCCTTTGTCAACTCCGTCAAAACCAAGTCCAGTACGGTCTGCAGCTCTTCTTTGCATGTCATTGATGAGTTGAATCATATCCTACTTTTTGTGTATTGAGTGATTAACTATGGCACTCAAGTCATCGACCTTACGTTGAGCAGATGCTTCTCGATCAATGAGATCTGATATCTTGGCGTTCAATGTGTAGTTTTCTTCACTCTTGCTTTTGAGTTGTTGAAGTAGAGCTTTTTCCCTATCATTGAATGAGCTGCTGATTTTCTTCATTTCCTGAATGGTGTTTGCCATTCTTCCATTTTCTTTTACAGCGTGTTTGAACATCTTGTTTAGTCTTGCGTGATCTTTCATTAGTTTGTTAAAATCTTCAATGAATAGATCGTCTTCATCCTCTTCTTCATCACCAGAATCACATGTAGGTGAGTTAGTAATAACAGGAGTTCGATTGATTTCTACCTCATTGTTGTCGAGTCCGTTGTCATGACCCATGAGGCATTCATCCCAATCGAGGTCCAGTTCGTTGGCCACAAATGCTTCATCATTTTCGGATGAGTTGTCGGTTAGAGTACTTGGTGTGACTTGTTCTTCTGCGAGCATAACTTTTCTTTGTTCCCTAAGCTTTCTATCACGCTTGCTTCTTAGCTCTTCTCTTTCTGCCTTGGAGATGTCTGGGCAGTCTGTTTTAAAATGGCCTTTCCTGCCACACTTAAAACAAGAAAATTCGGATAGGTCAGTTTTAACATATGATGAGTTGGGTTTTACCTCACCTTTCCTATCTGGCCGATCCCTCGACCGATCTCTTCCTTTGAAGCTTCGATTGTTGTCCTTGTAGAGACGTTTGTATTTATTTGCCCTAAGCTCCATCTTCTGGAATCTTTGGGCCATAAGTGAATACTCCTCAAAATAATTCTTGGTGGGGTAGTTTTCATCATCAGAACTCGACAAATATTTCACCACCACAACTGGTCCAGCTTTTCTTTCTATCTCCTTCTCTTTTAATTTGGCTTTGAAGGCAGTTTCTTTATCATGATTTCCTGCAGCAGAGGATTTGCTAGAGGAAGAATTAGTTATTCCATGAATACGATTGATCTCGTACTCATTTCAAGTTAGCAAATCAAATAATGAATCAGTGGTGAGAGAATTAAACTCTGGCATCATGGGATGCATGGCTGAGTAGATTTCCCAAGTAGTTGGTAGAGCTCGAATGACTTTCAGGTTTTTCTCTCGTTGAGAATACTTGTTTTTGTCGATGATGGCTATTTCGATCAACACTTCAGTGAACTGGTTCTTCATTTGAGCTATAATCTCTCCAGACTTCATTTTGAATTCTTCAAATTTGTTACAAGCAATAGACAGCTTGTTTTCTTGGATGATGTCTGATCCACGGCTGATTTCTTTGAGTACATCCCACATCTCCTTGGCAGTTTGAAGATGTCTGATTTTGGCTAAGTACACGCCTCTTACTGTACTCGAAATTAGACCTTTGGCAAAGTCATCAAGTCCAGCTTCTTTTCTTTCTTCAACAGTGTATTCGTCAATAGTCTTTTCCTTTTCAACTATGACCAGTGAAGGAGTTGGTCCAGTTCCATCCTTTATCTCAGCACTTCCCTTGTTCATAATTTTAATGGGTCCATCAGTAATGACCTTCCACATTTTGATATGTTGTGCACGTAAACACATCTCAATTCTGAAACTCCAGTCTTCATATCCAGCAATGGAGAAATCCTCACAAGCACGTATCATCTGTCTTTCCATAGCTTCAAAGTAGATGATTAAATATAAATGCAAATGCAATATGTTGTGAAAACGTTTTCAGGATCTATCCAAGATGACCACACAGAGATAATCTCTTGTGAATTAGAAACAATGGTCAAGATGGACCACTGCTCTGATACAACTTGTTGGTCCCGAAAGAGCTAGATTGGTGTAGGGGGGGGGGGGGGGG
>JAPKLX010002642.1:0-12416 GCA_026898415.1 Leonotis leonurus | reverse complement strand
GCATAAGTTTCAGTTAGCTTGTACTTGGAACTTGTGGCTCGTTCTCAGCGAGGTTAAATAAGAAGAGTATCCTAGTAGTGGATATCTAATCCAGTTTGGATTAGACCGTGCACGTAGGGGGTTTCCCGAACCACGTAAAAATAACTGCGTCATTTAAATTCTGTATTTACATTCAGTTGTTTTTATTCTCTGTCTTTCTTGCTCATTCAACCTGCATTCTTAATCAATCTTCTAATCATCTGGCTAAGTCTTCAAAAGATTTTCATAACAAAGAGCACCGACTAAAGTCCACCATTATTCCGCACACACACAGTACATTGTTGGAAATTAAGTTCACGCTTACTTTCTGCTTTGTATAACTCACTTGAGAGATTTTATCTGGATAGAATCTAATTGATTAGAAAATCATTTTGTTCTATCAACTTGAGTAATCTGTAATTCAGAAAGCTTGCATCTCTCTGATTGAATTAATCAAGTAAACTGAAAAGTTTGCATTTGGTGTATCCCCCCCCCCTCCCCATACACCAAACCTTGCTCTTTCGGGACCAACACACTTGATCAACCTTTTTATGAGTTTCATTGACATCTTTAAATCGCGTGGATTATGCCATAAACTTGTCTCTGAATACCAATTGTAATGGGCTTCTATGATTTGTAATAGATTATAGTGTAATATTTGATTTCTGAAAATAATCGAAGTTTGTATGAGGAAAGGAGGAAGGAAAGAGCTAGAAGAAAGATAGGAAAAGTGATTTCTTGCATAATAATCTTCCAGCAAATGTTCACACCTTATAACCTAACAAAGGCAACATTACAAAATAACACTCTCAAAATAAAACACGACTCTTCAAAAGAGTTAGCCCATTACACATTTTAAAACATGAATGACACGTGTCCACAAAACAAAATTCATTTCTCAATTTCTCCAACTTCACACTGCACCTTCTTCTTCCTTTCCCTCTGAATATTCTTCTTCCTCCTTTTTTGAAGCTTGAAATGCTTCATCCTCCTCATAATTTCCAAAATCCATCAATTCCATAACAGTTTGATTGTCACTTCTAATGATGAAGCTTCAAAATTATGGCATGATAGGTTTGGGCATCTAAACTTTCGGAGTTTGAAGGATTTTTCCACCAAAACCATTGTAAAAGGATTGCACAAAATCGAAGCGATCAAATAAGTGTGTGGGGAATGCCATTTTGGAAAGCAACACCGGGAGCCATTTACTTCCAAATCTAAATGGCATTCACAATCACCCCTGGAGCTTGTTCATACTGATCTATACAAACCAATTAAAGTAACATCACTTGGAGGCAGTAATTGTTTCTTGTTATTTGTCGATGATTACACAAGAAATATTTGGATTTATTGTGTAAAGGAAAAGTGAAAGGCTTTCTCTTGCATCAAAGGTTTCAAAGTTATGGTTGAAAAATACTCAGGTTTTCAACTAAAAAATTTGAGAAGTGATCGTGGTAGAGAATACTTGTCTTCTTCATTCTAAGAATTTTGTCGAAACTATGGAATTCGCCATGAGTTAACTATCAGGTACTCTCCCCAAAAAAATAAAGTTGCGGAGTGCAAGAATAAAACTATCATGAACATGGTAAGATGCATGTTGAAAAAGAAGAACATGCCGGTGAGTTTTTGGGCTGAAGCAGTCTCTTACGTCGTCTACTTGATGAACAAATCCTCCAACAAAATATTTGGGTGACTCCACTTCGAACGAGGTCTAGTATGGTAAAAAACCAAATGTTTCTCACTTGAAAATTTTTGGTTGTCTTGCATATTCTCACATTCCCAATGCATTAAGATCTAAACTTGAAGATAAAGCCGAGAAATCCATCTTCATGAGTTATAGCCAAAGATCTAAAACTTACAAACTTTACAATCTATCAACAAAAACAAAGCACGATTGGTTGCAAAGGGATACAAGTAAAAAGAAGGCAGAGACTTCAATGAGGTATTCGCTCCCGTTTCTAGACTCGATATGGTTCGATTACTAATTTCTCTTGCAGCTCAAAATGGCTAGAAACTTCTACAAATGGATGTGAAATCCACCTTCTTGAATGGATTTCTTTGAGATGATATTCATCTTGAGCAACCTCCCGGGTGGTTTGTAAAGAAAGTTGAAGAAAAATGGTGTATAAGCTGCGAAAAATATTGTTTGGACTAAAATTGTTCGAGTCACTCGCAATTTAGAACAAGGTCATCTAGCAATAGTAAGTCAACCCAAGTCGTATTCTCAAGGAAGACTTAGCAGAGCAATTCGATTCTTTGTTCATAAATGGAAAGCAATAAAAAGGATTTGACTTGAAGTTCTATATCTAGGCGAAGAATGTAAATAAGAAACGCAATTTAAATCTAATCTAAGAAAGCGAATTAAATCTAATCTAAGAAAATCATTTAAATTTATTCTAGGAAAAGAAATAACTTGGAACTTGATTTAGAAAGTAATGTGGAAAGAAATTTGAAATTTGAAAACGGAATAAGAAACTAGAAGCATAAACGATAAAGACGAACGAAAGCAATAAACAAAATAAGAATACATAAAAGAGAATGACAAAAACTTGAATTAAGAAATAGAAAAGGTCTTGAATCCACAATGAAATTCTGGAAACGAAGTACGAAATGATGAATGTTGCAATCGGCTAACTTGAAGACGAAAATAATGTGAATAACTATCTAAAAACCTAAGTCTCGATCCTAGAATACGGGATCGAGACGTGCTAAACTATGAACGAAAACTATATGAAAAAGTGCTGGAAAGTAGTCTAGGGTATCGTGCCAAAACTAGAGTCGAAAATCAGATCAAAAGTCATCTCCTCGAATGAAAATCACGCCGAGCATATATAAGCGAGAGGTGGGTCAGGGACCGCATAGAGGTCAGCAGCCGCTGACCCGGTGGCTCCGTGCCATCCGCGAGGTCGTTGGCGAGTTAGCCGCAAGGTCAGCGACCGCTGACTTGTTCTGGCGCGCGCTCCTTCGGCTGACTCGGTCGCTGGCTCCATGGCCTAGTCAACGGCTGAGGCGTGTCACGCGACCGCTGACTAGTGTCTCGACACTAGTCTTCATTTTCTCATTGTTTCTCGATTCTTTCTCGTTTCTTTTCCAACTGCGACGCTCGTGTAGGCCAATGATCCTGAAACATAAAATGAAACATAAATCAGGCCAAAACATCATGGAATGAGGGAAAATAATATGAATAACACATGGAAAATACGAGTTTAGACTAACAAAAAGATGCTAAACAATCCCTCCACACAAAAAACTTTGTTTGTCCTCAAGCATAACTTAGTCTAACTATCGCTAGGAAAAAATCTAATCACGACACGTTACATAGAGATCATAGAAGCAAGTAGACCATCTAGACTAGATTATAATCAATTCGAACAACGCAAAATAATGATGCACTAGATGTTATTGAGATCACATAACTGGTTAGAGTTTTTATCCATCTTAAATAGCGTATCTTTTTCTTTTCTTTTCTTTCAACATGAGGAATATTTGAGGACAATATTCACCGGATGAGTACTCCGAATGTTCGGGTTTTCCCGGTGTGGTTTCCCATACCCATCTCTTTTATAAATTTGAATTTGTGATTAAGAGAGCGGGGTAGAATCCTTTTTATATTCCTACTTTCCAAGAACTTAAGAAAATTACGTAAGAACAATGTCAAGTTATATGGTCATTGTCGCAAGGTGTGAACAATTAGGGGTTACCTAATGTATCCTCACGCGGTTTCATGTGCTCATGGTTCTCATAGGAGCAGAGACCTCTTGACAAAGTTCAATTAACAAAACACGGATACGCAACAAGTGGTCATAAACAACTAGCCAATTGAATCAATCAATTTATATCATCATGCATCACTATTTTAATCGTTCTACTAAGATCCGCAATCCGATCATAATGTTCCACACATTCCTAGTTCATCTACATTTCACAACATAAATCAATACAAATCAATCAAGGTTTTCAAATCAATCTCATCTTAAACATATGTCACGGCTTGATTTACCCACGATGTATCAAGATAAAGTAGCTCTAGCACAATCAAACTTTTACATGCTTAAAAGACACTAAAATAAAACGACGAATGCACGCATGAAAAAGACACCCCTCCCCCTACAAATATAGAGCAATGCCCTCATTGTGGAAAGTAAAGATCTAAAGAGTAGGGATAGAGAAAACGTCCCTGACATGCAGCATTCGGAGAAACAAAACGGACTTAAAACTTGAAAACGAACACTAAAGGGAAAAACAAAAGTTAGCCAGTTACACACTCACACGAAAAACAAAAAGAAGACAGTAAAGGTACCTCAACAGTAAGACAAAGGCTCGCTGTTGGTCGGGAGGAGGGTAGGTAGGTGCGCCGCCAAGGGTCCAAGAGGACCATTGTTGTTGCATCTCACGGAGTAAACAGAATTTGGGAAGGAAGAAAGGGGGAATAGTGGGAGAGAGAAGGCAAAAAATAGAAGGAATCGACCAACTCAGTGGCCGCTGACATGTCAGCGGTCGCTGAGTATACTCTCGTAAAAGGCTTGGAGTTGTTGGAAGAATTTGACGAAGGGGAGATCAGCGGCCGCTGAGTAGTCAGCGACCGCTGACTCGGCATGGCACATGCCCGCTGGCGCTGGCGCGGGGCGCTGGCATGGGGCTGGAGGGCAAGGTCAGCGGCCGTTGAGCATGCCGCGGTCGCTGACCTTGCTCTCGTGAAATCCCATCATTTCTCCTCCGTGAATTATTTTTGACTCGGTTTCCTCCCAACTCGTCGATACCTACGAACATAGAAAAAGACTAAAATGAAATAAAGAAAATAAACCAAATAAAATAAAACGGAAATAAAATAAGAAATGAGAAAAATGAGCGTGGGTTGCCTCACACAAAGAGCTTTATTTTACGTCGTTAGCTCGACGGACATGAACCAATTTCAACCGGGAGTGTAAGAATGAGAACTTGAATCTGCAACTTCGGGAACGAGGTCATGCTTGAGGTACAATTGAACTCGTTGCCAATTGATTTGAAATGGTATCTTCTCCCTTTTTGCATGTGGCGCGTCACCCTTTGATAGTGAAAATTTTCTAAGGACGAGTAATCTTCTCTTTTGGGGTTTGGCCTTGTCAGGACATGTCCTTGATATGGTACATGGGCGCATAAGAGCTTCCGCATAAGTTGACGAGTAGGTACATTGAGAAGCGGAGTTTGTGATCATCGGGTTGGGTGAAATGTGCGGTTGTTGGCTTCTCTTCGAGTTTTGTTTGCCTTCCAATGTTTTTACTTGGTCGGTCTCTCTTTTCGCGTCCAAACCCTTCCCTTGAGCAACGTCCTTACTATGAAAAGCTTGCATTATAGATTTCTCAACCAAAGGGTGGTTAGTAGTATCTATATAGCACGTATCAATCAAATCGACAAAATTTGCAGTGTGAATTTGGTGAGCAGAAAAAGATACTTCCTTATCAAGGACCGACATTTTAATGGTACTATTTTTGACATCAATAATAGTATTAGTTGTAGCCATAAAAGGTCTCCCTAGGAGTAGTGTATGCTCGACTTCGTCCTCACGTACATCGCCTGTCTCAAGAACAACAAAATCAACGGGTATGATCAATTCACCAATCTTAACAAGAACATCTTCAATTATACCTTTTGGGTGTCTCACAGATCTATCGGCTAATTGAAGGGACATGCGAGTGGGTCTTAATTCACCTACTCCTAATTGTTTAAAAATAGAATAAGGCATAAGATTAATTCCCGCTCCTAAGTCTAGCACGCCAGATGCTGCCTTACCGTTACCTAGAGTAATGTCAATAACGAAGCTAACTGGATCGCGTCGCTTAGGAGGTAAAGGCTGCTGCATGATCGTACTCACCACTTCGGAGACTGTCACTAACTCTTGATCGTCGAGTTTCTTCTTCCTTGAAATCAGCTCCTTGAAGAATTTGACATAAGATGGGATATTATTGATCACTTTGAGGAGTGGAACGTTCACTGTTACTTTGGATAGCATCTTGTAAAGATCTGCGAACTTTTGCTCGCTTTTAACATCTTTTAGCCTACTAGGATAGGGAATAGGCGGAACGTATGGATTTACCGCCTTGTGAAGCTCCTGTTTGGACTGCTCTTTCTTCTCCTTCGGTGGCACCTGAGAATTTTGCCATGAGATCGCATCTCCATCTTGGTTTCCACCACCTTACCCTCTTTTAGAACTGATATTGTTTGCACTTGATGGGGTTGTTGTCCTTGTGCTGGAATTTTTCCCGTTTGTTGGTTTTGCTGCAACTGGTTGACAGCGCCAGAAATCTGCCCTATAGCCGCCTCGAGGCGCATGATTGTGGCATCTTGGGCCTCTCGAGCCTTCTTTCTCTCTTGCATAAATGCGGCTAGGCTGTCTTCAATTGATGTCTTTGGGGAGGAACAGGTTGAGGTGGAAATTGCTGCACCGGTGGTGGATAAAATTGTTGCTGTTGTGGTGGGAAAAATTGTTGGTGTGGCGGTTTTGGTGGATAATAATATTGTTGTTGATGTTGAGGAAGAAAATTCTGAACCGGTGGCCGTCTGATTTGGAAATTTTGTTCTCCGTGCCCTTGGAATTGGGGTTTCCATCCTGAGTTTTGCTGAGGCTGAGGTTGGGATGTGAATTCCTGTGCCACGTAAACCTCGGCTTGTCCTTCAAATGTCATCTCTCCCATTCGTAGACATCCCTCTACAATGTGGCCGTAGTCGCCACAAATACCGCATGGCTCAGGTGCAGGTTGTTGAACATATGGTGATATGGGTCGGTTTATCTTCAATTCCTCTAACTCCCTCATCATATCCGCCATTTGTTTCTTAAGATCGGGGCTCGTAGTCACTGCACTGGCCTCCATTCGTCTTGGTCGAGAGAATTTCTGCTACAAACTTGCGGCTAGGGTCTCAAAGATTTCGTTCATCTCCTCCGCTGTCTTGACTGCAATGTTTCCTCCCGCCGAACTGTCCACCATGAATTGAGTCGTCTGGAGCAAACCATCATAGAAAAATTGACAATGCATCTCCGATGCCATCTGATGGTGAGGGCACTGTTGAAGTAGCTCTTGGAATCTCTCCCATGCCTCATGGAATGGCTCGTCGTGCTCTTGTGCGAAATTCATTATTTTGCTACGTATCACTTGAGTTTTGTGATGCGGATAGTACTTCAACATGAATTTCTCATAAGTCGATCCCCAAGTGGTGAGTGATTCGAATGGAAGAGATAAGAACCCAGATTTGGCCTTATCTTTCAACGTGTAAGGGAAACACTTCAACTTGAATTGATCCTCCGTCAGCGAGTGAAGCATGAAAGTTTGCACAACCGTGTAATATTCTCGGATGAACGTCAAAGCATCTTTACTCGGGAGCCCATGGTACGCCGGAAGTAGTGATTGATGCTGCGACTTCAACTCATAGTTTTGGACTGCGGTGTGGAGAACGATGGCGGAAGTAGCAGTTGTGCCGAACTTGAGCTTAGTGAAATCGCCCATATATCACGGTGTCTTGTCCGCTCTCTCATTGGCTATCTCTTCGAATAAACGCGAGAGCGAAAATTCGTCCATGTGCTCAATGTCTTCTTCTACGGTGGCTAGGATTGCACGCTTCTGGTTTATGTTATCAATGAAGGGCATCAATGGTTTTCTAGCACTACGGCGACCTTGCATAAACAACACTCAACAAAAATGTTATGGGTACCACAATATAAAAGAAGAAAGTAAACATAATAAATAAAGAAAAATAAAAATAAAAAGGAAAAAAGAGCAACGAATTAAATTGCCTAAAATCCTCCCTGGCAACGGCGCCAGCATTTGTTTCGACTAAAATTGTTCGAGTCACTCGCAATTTAGAACGAGCTCATCTAGCAATAGTAAGTCAACCCAAGTCATATTCTCAAGGAAGACTTAGTAGGGCAATTCGATTCTTTGTTCATAAACGGAAAGCAATAAAAAGGATTTGATTTGAAGTTCTATATCTAGGCAAAGAATGTAAATAAGAAACGCAATTTAAATCTAATCTAAGAAAGTGAATTAAATCTATTCTAGGAAAAGAAATAACTTGGAACTTGATTTAGAAAGTAATGTGGAAAGAAATTTGAAAATTGAAAACGGAATAAGAAACTAGAAGCATAAACGATAAAGACGAACGAAAGAAATAACCGAAATAAGAATAAATAAAAGAGAACGAAAAAAACTTGAATTAAGAACTGGAAAAGGTCTTGAATCCACAACGAAATTCTGAAAACAAAGTGCGAAACGATTAATGTTGCAATCGGCAAACTTGAAGATGAAAATAATGTGAATAACTATCTAAAACCCTAAGTCTCGATCCTAGAATACGGGATTGAGACGTGCTAAACTACGAACGGAAACTATATGAAAAAGTGCTGGAAAGTAGTCTAGGGTATCGTGCCAAAACTGGAGTCGAAAATCGGATCAAAAGTCATCTCCTCGAATAAAAATCACGCCGAGCATCTATAGGCGAGAGGTGGGTCAGCGACCGCGTAGAGGTCAGCGGCCGTTGACCCGGTGGCTCTGTACCATCCACGAGGTCGTTGGAACGGCCCGAGTTAGCCGCAAGGTCAGCGACCGCTGACTTGTTCGGGCGCGCACTCCTTCGGCTGACTCGGTCGTTGGCTCTATGGCCTAGTCAGCGGCCGCGACGTCATGCGACCGCTGACTAGTGTCTCGGCACTAGTCTTCTTTTTCTCCTCGTTTCTCGATTCTTTCTCATTTCTTTTCCAACTTC
Source organism: Leonotis leonurus (assembly GCA_026898415.1). NCBI lineage: Eukaryota > Viridiplantae > Streptophyta > Magnoliopsida > Lamiales > Lamiaceae > Leonotis > Leonotis leonurus. The sequence goes on along the minus strand of JAPKLX010002642.1, from coordinate 3,665 downwards.
GACGCTCGTGTAGGCCTATGATTCTGAAACATAAAATGAAACATAAATCGGGCCAAAACATCACATAATGAGGGAAAATAATAAGAATAACACACGAAAAATACGAGTTTAGACGAACAAAAAGATGTTAAACGGGCATTATAAGGACTGAAGCAATCGTCCCATGCATGGTGATCAAATAAATCATTTTTTCTTAAGTTCTGGTTTTGATAGATGTCCATACGAGCATACTCTTTATGATTAAAGGAATTCACATAGGGGATTTATGATTGTAAGTCTTAATGTGGATGATCTCATACTCACTAGAAATGATGAGAAGATGTTATCAAAATTCAAGAATTCAATCATGAAAGAGTTTGAGATGACTGACCTCGGAGAGTTGCATCATTTTCCAACAATCGAAAAATGGCATCTTCATCTCGCAAGAGAAATATGCAGGAGAACTGCCGGAGAAATTCAACATGAAAAATGCAAATCCTGTTTCGACGCCTTGTGTAACAGGATTAAAATTGTGCAGGAAAGCTTGTGGGTCCAACCTTATTTCGAAGCCTCATTGAAAATTTGATGTATCTCACTGCTACGAGACCCAACATCATGTATGTTGTAAGTCTTATTATCATGTTCATGGAGAAGCCCTTCTTAAATCATTGGGAAGCTGCGAAAAAGATATTGCGATACATCAAATGAACCATCAATTTTGGTATCTTCTATGAGGCTCGTGTTCCTGTAAAATTCATTGGTTACAATGATAGTGATCTAGGTGGAAGCGTCGATGACTCACAAAGCACTGCAGGTTATGTTTTTAGTCTTGGAAGTGGAATAATATCTTGGTGTTCGAAGAAGCAACCGGTTGTAGCGCTTTCGACTATTGAAGCGGAATACATCGCTGCGTCGTTAACCGGATGTCAATTTATGGCTAAGCGGAGTTTTGGAGAGCTTGAATTTCAAACAAAATGATCCAACGAATGTATATTGTGACAACAGCTCAACCATCTTTGTTTCAAAGGATCCAATGTTGCATGGAAAAACGAAGCATATTTGTTTGTGACTTCATTTCCTAAGAGAACTTGTTAATGAAGGAGAAATCAAGCTCGAATATTGTCGCAGTGAAGAACAGGTTGCCGATGTGTTCACAAAGCCACTTGGAGAACCAATGTTCTCTAGAAATGTTGTTGCACTAGGAGTTTGAAGGAGTGTTGGTTTAGGGGAGGCAATGTTAGAGTAAACCAAAATTCACTGAATGACGTTAGTCAAATGTGTCTTTTTATTTCCATATCCAAGAGTCATATTGTATTTAAAGTTTTCTTAAATTCAATGTCATCCATGTTGTATAAATATGTGAACATGGAATGACGTTCATTAAGAAGAAAAAATATGAGAAATTAAGAAATATAAGTTCTATTTCTCTATATTTCAAACAATCTGTTTTTTCTTTCTTCACAAATTAATCAGACAAGGTCTACCAGATGGTAAGCCATAAAAGTTCCATCAAATGTCCTCTTGAATTTATAACTTATCTAGTAGCTATTGCTATGGATCAATACTTGGACTTTTCCAGTTTTATCTTATTACAAGTAACCTCACCATCTATATCGTGGGTTCTTCTTTCTCTTTTCAACTTATATGTGATTCAAATTAAGTACCTGGGCTTGGATTAAATGTTTAAAATTGTTTTCATTTTCCATATTAAAGAGCTCGTAAATGTGATTCATGTTGCAGATTTTATAGTTTTAGCTGTTGTTGTTGAATTCAAAGGGCCATCTGTATTTGGTGTCGTCCGCATAGCCCAAGTTAACATGGAAATTTCTAGGATAGAAGCCAACTTTAATGGTTTGATCCCGAGAAAGCACGGTTTGTCGATCAATGAATTTGGTGATCTAACAAAGGGTACTGCAAGCACTGGCAAAGTGTTTAATCCCTTGAAGGTTGAAAAAGATGTCAGTATCTGTTGAAATATATAAATGAAGTTGACTCCATAGAGGAAGCATGAAACTCAACAGAGAGCAATAGAGAAAAACACCTTTCATTTAATATGAGTAAAGAGAGTACATTCAGTTGCTATTAGCTACAATATATCTCTTATATATGTAGATGAACACTAGACTATTGATAGCAATGCAGCGGTTACAAAGTTTCCAACATAAATCTAACTACTTGACACAAACTTGCAAGTTACTCTGTGTTCTAATATGTCTGGCCTCGTTGGTCCCTCCTTCAAATCATACAATATACCCATTTGGTCGTTAACATTTCCAACTTCAACATGATTTACATACAACACTTCAATGTTTTGGAGCTATGGACTCTACAACTTCTTTGTGTCATGTCTTTATTAAACCAGGAGTTTGATCTTTCAGGCACTTGGTAACCTTGGAACATTGGATGTTGATGATGAAGGCAGGGCATTTTATTCTGGGGCGAAGGAGAAGTTAAGAGTGGTTGATCTTATAGGACGATCAATAGTGGTGTATGGAAGTGAAGATAAAACAGATCAGGGTATTACAGCTGCAGTGGTTGCGAGAAGTGCCGGAGTTAGTGAGAACTACAAAAAACTCTGCACTTGTGATGGTACAACTATATGGGAAGCAACAGATGAAGATTTTGTGAGCAGCAAAATATAATACTACTCATGTGCATGTTTTTGTGCTGTATGTACTGTACACTTTACTGTATTTTCATTCATAGATAATTCATAAAAAGAACATAATTTTTATATGAAGTGGCATAATCATTTTTCTGTTAATATACCTATTATTGGCACTCATATCTTTCCTTTTGCTTAAGAGTATAGGGTCTTATCTAAACAGTGGTGCCTCTTCTTGGTAATATGTTTCTCGTCTTTTTAAGTATAAATTGATCTCAATACATACATATATATATATATGAAGAAATTAAAGTAATTTTTGTTTCAAGTCAAGCATTAACAGAAAGAACATGTTCAAAATCACTATCAATTCATTTTTTAAATCATGTTGCAGTTGCACGATCCCTTCCCGCACCACAAATAACCCACAAAAAGAAAGAATCCTAGAAAAATAAATGAGAGGTAGCTAACTAACTTCTAGAGGATAAAAACAAAGAAAGAAATTCTATTTTCTCGCCTAATTACTACGGCGGCGAATAATCCAATTATCATTATATATTCCTTTTTCTATCTTTTTCAAGTGCATGATAAATCAAATTTGATACTTTTTCTATACCATTAAAACTGATCTGATTTGATTAAATAACATTGCCAATTTTTTTTGTCAAATTATGTCAATAATAATAAAATGATTCTTAATCCTATCACCTAAAACCTAAAATATTGAAATATAGTTACATTAAAAAAAATTACATATAATTTATATTCAAAAAAAGAAATTTTACATATAATTTAATATATCACACAACACAATGAATTATACTCGCAAGTTCTAAGAAATGAAAATTTTTCATTTGAAAAGTTAGACAAGTTTTAGTACATATACTTATCATTTGCTGACACGCTTAAGGTGTAGTGAAGGGGAGGCAAAGTGTAATCTATTATATTCCTTCTTCTTTTTGGCTTGACAAGTGATCTTATATTATATATTCTTTCTCCAAAAATGAATTATGCTTACAAAACATGAATGATATGATCATATGAAAAAACTTATATACCTGGACCCTCTTTGTAAGTACAA
>JAPKLX010003599.1:0-10889 GCA_026898415.1 Leonotis leonurus | reverse complement strand
AGTCAACGAACCTACAAGGAAAGAAGAGATATGATTGATTGGCAATCCACAAATCAAATCATGCCAATCAACTAACAGCTAGAATTTCAAGATTCAAGCCTATATATGTTTGGAGATTTAAAGTCTGAAGATTAAGAGCGATACATTACTGAAAAATTCTCAAGCAATCCTATCTCACATCAGACAAAAGCTTCAAACCGTTCGTGATCGAAATAACACCTCGATTCAAGTCTGTCTTATCGAGAGAAGAAGGAGATCTTTGCTAGCTAGTAGTTTTCTAGTGGATTAACGTGAAGGGATCCTGTTTTACAGTTGTTTTCTGTAAGTTGTAAAGGGACACGACCCTTATTCGTGCATAAGTTTCAAATCTAGTTTGTAATTGAAACTTGTGGCTCGTTCTCAGCGAGTATAAATAAGAGAGTATCCTAGTAGTGGATATCTAATCCAGTTTGGATTAGACCGTGGACGTAGGGGGTTTCTCGAACCACGTAAAATAACTGTGTTATTTACTTTCTGCATTTATATTCCAGCAGGTTATTGTCACAAATCATATGCTTTGAACATCCACTATCAATGATCCAGATTGATCCTCGTGCTACTTGACTCCTTCTTGCATTTCTTCCATCCTGCTATTACATAGACTTAGCTACCCTTTCAACGATTGGGTGCTTGGTTAGTAGCAAATTTTCCTTTTGGAACCCAAATCAACTTGGTGTTAGGAACACAGATATAGCAGGTGATTTGTCTCGCTTAGTCATCTGTTCTCGAGATGGCTTTGTAGACAGATGGATGACTCATTTCAACATTGTCCATGTTGATCTTGTTCTTCTTTGCTGATGGTTTTCTGGTAGGAGCCTTCTGGATCTGGTTCCTATCTGTTATGACATACTAAGCAGGTTTGCTTTTGATCTGATAATATCATTTGTCTCATGCTTCTTTCACCATAATCCAGTAGTTGATCTGGCCTTGTTCTGCTTCTCACAGATCATGTTGACTCTTTCACTGCTTTTGTTGATTTCTTCCCAAGAGACTTCGGCTTCATCTTTATTACAAGAATCATATACAGGTTTTTTAGATGAAGTAGAAATAGTTGAGTTTACCTCATTCTGATCAAGTCCATTGTCAATTCCCATGTAGCATTCATCTCAATCTTCTTCTTGACCATGTGCATAGAATGTTTCATCATTCTCTGATGAGCTGTCTGAGAAATGACTTGAGTTGCCTTAGCTCTTCTCTTTGACTCTTGGACATGTCGGGACAGTCTGTTTTGAAGTGACCTATTCTGCCACAGCCATAGCAAGTATAGTTAATTGAATTAGTAGATTTGTTAGAGCTTCTTACATCAAGTTTACTATCAGATCGATCTTGGTCACTACTCTTCTGGTACGTGTTCTTGTTGTCTTTGTAGAACCTTCAATACTTTCTCGATCTGGTCTCCATCTTATCCATTCTCTTTGCAATCATGGTAAATTCTTTAACCAGTTTGTCATAGGAACTCTCTTATGCTACAACAGGTGCAACTGGTTCTTCTGCTGCAATCTTGGCTTTGAAAGCTATCTCATTTTCTTTCTTGGAGATGCTTTCACTCTTCTTGCTAGATGACTGATATGGTCCATGGATTCTCTTGATATCACATTCATGACCAGCTAGATGATCAAACAATGCTTCATTGGTGAGAATGTTGAAATTAGCTCGTAGTGGTTGCATAGATCTCCCAGATAGGTGGTAGTGCTCTGATGACTTTGAGATTTTTCTTGAAAGCAGATACCTCCAGCAGGATTTCAATGAACTTGTTCTTCATTTGTTCAATGGTCTCTCCAGATCTCATCTTGAAATCATCAAACTTGTTGCAGGCCATCGAGAACTTGTTCTTGATCATTATTTCTGATCCAAGACTGAGTTCATGCAATACTTCCCACATCTCTTTAGTAGTATCCAAATCTTGGATTTTAGCTAGAAGGACTCCTTTGACTGTGCTGGAAATGATTCCTTTAACAAAGTCATCCAAGTTTGCTTAACGCCGTTCTTCAGATGTATACGTTCTGGGATCTTTGAGTACGTTCTCTTTTACTACTCCAATTTCAGTGATACGAATCTTCTCTTCATAGATCGCCAATGGACCTTCTTCTATCATTTTCAACATCAGGCAGTGATGAGCTTTCAAAAAAGTCTTGATTCTGAAACTCCATTTTTTGTATCCTTGTGTTGGGAACCCTAAGTAACTTAGTTTTGATGATGGTCTTTCTAAACACACTTAGTTATCTTAGAGGTTAAACTGATCTACGTGTTAAACAGATCACTAGATATAAAGTGTACTCTGTTATGAAACAGACTAGGAGATGACTTGATATGTAAAGGAAATATTCCTATAGAAGTCAATCTCAACTTAATATAGGATGAAAGTCAAGATTTCACGCCAAAAGGAATCGATCTGCTGTAACAGACATCGACCAGATTGATGACTAGATCGATGCCTACAGCGAGGAACCAGAATGATTGAGTCATCAATCCACCAGCTGACATCATCCTACACATCATATGCTCTTGCCACGCCAAGATTAAAGTCCATCCAACTGGGATTGGAAAGAAGATCTTCGGTTAACATATAGAAGGAAAGAGACCGTTAGCAATCTGCTTTCCATAACTCAAAGATTGAGTCAATCTTTCCTATATGGCAAGAACAGATATGATGGAAATCATTGATTGGCAATATACCATCTATCTCACGCCAATCAACAACGGCTAGAATTTCAAAATTCAATGCCTATATAGTTGAAGTTAGAGATCTGGAGAAAAGAGAGAGAACACACGCGAGCTATACTGTTGTCATACTTTCAAGCAATCAATCTGCTATCTAGACTTAGAGCTTCAACAATCTGTGATTCTACATCACACCAACTACCTCGATTCAAGTCTGTCTTATCGAGAGAAAGGAGATCACCCTGCTAGCTAGTAGTTTTCTAGTGGTAACGTAGAGGTAATCTGTTGTAAAGGGACACGACCCTTAATTCGTGCATAAGTATCTCTCTAGTTTTGATTGATACTTGTGACTCGTTCTCCATGAGTATAAAGAAGCAGAGTATCCTAGTAGTGGATAATCTGGTCTAGTTTTGACCAGATCGTGGACGTAGGGATTTCCCGAACCACATTAAACAACTGTGTGCTTTACATTCCTGCATATTTAATTTATGTTGTTTATTATTCTAATCTTCCACACTAGCATTCGATCTGCATCTCAATCAATCTCTTTAACAATCTGGATAATCTCTAAGGTTTTCTAAACAAGAGCAATCACTAATCCACCATTATTCCGCACTCACTAAACACTCAGAAAGTAATAAGTTCACTCTTATTATTAGCTAAGTGTTATCACTAAGAGAGTAATCTGTTTGGACTAAAACTGCTATCGATCTGCATATCGATCTGTCTAGTCATCTTCGAGCAATTTCTTATACAGAATAGCTTGAACTCTCACATAACTTGTCAAGTAAACTGAAAAGTTTGTATTTGGTGTATTCCCCCCCTCCCCCCATACACCAAACCTTGCTCTTTCGGGACCAACACCTTGGGTAGAGAATTCCTCGCAGGCTCTAATGACAGAAAATTCCATAATGACAGATAGAATGTTCGTGAGTGAAAATAGGTTTTCCTAGATCTATTCAAGTTGACCACACAAGTTTCAACCTTGTGAAACAGAAAACATGGTCTGTTGAACCACTGCTCTGATACCACTTGTTGGTCTCGAAAGAGTAAGGTTTGGTGTATGGGGCGAGGGGGGAATACACCAAATACAAACTTTTCAGTTTTCTTGACAATTTTGCTAGAGAGATTAGGCTTTCTCGAAAGGAGATTGTCAAATTTAACAAGCCAGATCGCTAACCAAGTTCACTACCAGGTCAACTTAGTGATCTGTCTAGACAGAGTCTCTCTGGTGAAATACGCTAAGTAGATAGCAAGAGTGATCTTGTTATCCAACAGAGTGTAGTGTGCAGAATATGGTGGATTTAATGAGTTGCTCTAATTAGAAAACTTTGATAAACACTTAGCCAAATATATTAAGAGATTGATTAAATCAGTGCAATCTTGAATGTAAGTGTTGGGTTAGTGAATAAACAACTGAAAATAAAATGCAAGCTTGAATGCACGAATATGGGTCGTGTCCCTTACAACTTGCAGATAAATCTACTACAAAATACCTCCATGTTAATCCACTAGAAAGTAATAGCTAGCGAAGATATCTCTTTCCTTCTTCTCGATAAGACATAATTGAATCGAGGTTTGTGTGATTTCAATCATGAACGGCTTGAACACAATCTAGATTGTGAAATCTCCTCGTTGAATACTTCATTGGTAGAGCAGATTTCTTGATAGAGTTTCATCTTGAAGATTTGCGCGTAAGATAGTCAATTAATCAGTACTCCTCCATATTTTGTTCCAAGCTTTTATAGGTACAGAATTTGATATTCTTACCGTTGATGTTGATTGGCGTATAATAAATGTTGATTTCCAATCAAAGATATGAATCCCTGATTTGATTCTCTTGCCTTGTAGGAATGGTTGACTGAATCTCTCTGATTATGGAAAGCAAATAGCTTAATTGATCTCTTTCATTTCCTTGAGCTGCGATTGATTTACCTTCCTTCTTGATCTCTGATTTGATTATCTTTCCATCTTCGTAAGATCTGATGATGTGGCATAAGAATTCATTTTAAGTACACTAGGTGACACATTGTATACCATATGACTTAGATAAATATCAGATGACTAGGTAGAAACTATCAGATGACTTATTGCATATCTGAAGTGTTACTAAGTCTCTATCCAGGTGATCTGTAAAGGATAGGTTCACTCTTTCAGACTGGTCTGGTAGACCAGATCAGGTCCACTGCCAGCGAGGTGATCTGGTCCAAACTTACTCCAAAAGATGGTGATAATGACTAGGTGAAATCAGATTTGGTCCAGATTGAGTGACCTTCATTAGGTGGTCTGCTTGCTTTCAGGTGAGCTGGTCTGCTTCAAATATCCAGAAGACTATCTAACCAGATGACTTCCTATAGGACAGAATACTTAAAGTATTTGGGTCATTTACATTTTAGTCATCAGTTAACCTGGTCTAAATAAAATAGGTTTGCTCTCTATCAGGTTCATTTGATAGGGAAGTGATCTGTTACATATTGAGCAGGCTGAGTCTAGCAAGCGAAAAATAATTCAAAGTGTGTTTCGAAAGAATATCATCAAAAATAAATTATGTGAGGGGTTCCCAAAAATATATATATATATATATATATATATATCTCGATACCTACAGTACTCTATAACATAGTGTGCTTGTAATATAAGTAAAATGAGGGAAAATGAGGAATAATAAAAGATTAAGACTTAAATATTTATTTCTCCTTAATTTCACTTTTGAATCTATCGTATCATTTAAAAGAAGATAAAAATTTATACTTTAGATATTTAAAATATAATATTATACATAATTTTAGTGAAAATAAAGAAGATTATCAAAGCCTTTAAAGTATCTTTGAAAGTATCCCTCTTTATTCTCCTTTTACTTATATAATAAGCTATCATAACACTATATATAATTATTTATGGCGTGAGGGAGTGTAAATTGTGTTTTTCTTAGGATTTGTATACTTTAAATTATATTTTATGTTTGGATATTGCATAAGATTTGTTTTCATTTTCGATGAGAAAAAATATTTTTTTATTTATTTTCAGTCGATTAATTATTGCAAATAAATTAATTTTATACTTTATAGAGTGTGGTGGATCAATTATCGCAGAAGCTAACACGGTTCACTCAATGTAGAATAAAATTCATAGACCAAACAAACTTTAACAATCTTGTAGTGAAAGACTGTGGTATCATTCTAATATCTTGTGCTAACATTAGCTGACGGAATTGTATTGATGCAATTATGTTGGTGTACATGTAATTGCACATCTGCATTGTATGTATTCACAGTGAGATAACTTCTTCTCTGCTGATAGTGAAGAAAATGTCTCAGAGATTATTTATTTCTTAATCTATACCAGTAACATTAAGTTTACGTGGTTGATTATGTTATGATAGGTGTGTGGATCCCGCTAATTTCCGAGCCTCTTAATCAGGTTCCATTAGTTGGTATCAAAGTCGGTCACGTGATTATGATATCAATGAATATGATTACGAATTTAGTTTATTCACATGTTTTATTTGCCTGTTTTTTTTTATTATGTTTGATTATGGTGGAACTTTTAACCTTGACATGAATTTTTTATACACTTTTTCATTTTTTAGTAACATGGTTCATGACCTGTTATAAACCACGAGGATTGCTCATGGTAAATTATGAATTTTATTTTTCCAATATTTTATGTAAAATAAAAAAAAGAGAAGCGAATTCAGTGCAAACAACAAAATAGAGATCGAGTACACGCCACAACACGTGGTATGTGGCGGAGGTCCGGGCTCAAGCGGGCTAGCGCGTGGTGTCAAAACCCTAAGTGCGAAGCATTGAGGATCGATCCAGCACATACGTCGGGATGCAGCGTGGGACAGGCGTAGCGCGAGGTGGCGTCTCTCCTAGGCCTCAGTGCAGGGGCCAAGGAACCACGCCCAAGAACGGCAGACACTATTGCGCTGGAGCGCAGCACATGCGCAGCCCACAGGCGAGCGTGCGCAACAATGCTAGCGCTGCATGTGGCAGCATGTGCTGGCACATGCATGCCTTGGCGAGGGGCATGCACCTCGACAATGCCCCGTAGTGAAAGGCATGCATATGCCACAACTCTGTGCGGTGCACGCCTTGCACCTAGCCCGCCCCGATACGAGAAGGTGCATTGATGCACCTCATGGCGCATGTGGTAGCGCGGCGGCACAGTGGATGTGCGGCAGTTTGACTAACGGGCGATGACGAAATTGATTTTTTTGGCTATGCTTTATGTTATGTATTTTTTTAAATAATTTCTAATTTTTTAGATTTATTTTAATTTTCCATTATTTTTGTCTATATTTGTTATTGTTTGGTATTATCTAATAACTTTTTTCATAATTAATAATGTATAAACAATAATTTTTAATTATATTTATTAATTTAAATACAAAAATTATATATGGTGTATAAAAATCGGTCTTATCGTGAAATATATGTCATGATTCTAAGCAGATTCACAGGATTTGACTTCATAATGATAGTTTTAAGGCATTGTTTAATGATAATATGATCTTTCCGTTATGAGCTTTTTAAAATTAAATGACGTAGTTGGTGCTAAATTTATGGTATAAGCATATGTATGATTTATCATTCATGATGCACCTTCATAATCTTTAATCTGTTTAAATTATAAGGCCATTAAAAGCTTGTTGTAAAATAAGTTAATCAATCACACTGCATTGCTTGCTTAGTTTATTTTGATTGTTTAATTCAATGCTTTAAGCGGTTTATTTAAAGGTTTTTCGATTATCTTGTTTTTCATGTTTGTAACAAATGGATGTTTTATTTTAGTGATATAACTTTGTCATTCAATCCACTTGTCTCAATTGTAAAATAAAACAAAAGCGAGAGTCAAAATCATATTGATTGTAAAAGAATTTTGGATATTGTCTTGATTATTGATGGCCTTAAGTTTGATCATGACGAAGAATTTTCTTCTATTCTCGCAAATAACACTTCTGATGAGCCCGTTTTTCATTTTCTTTTATGTCTTGTTTTAGGTCTAAATCGAGTCATTTTTCAAGGAGGACACAAAATTAGATTGCACGACATAGGTCGAGTTGGAGCCTCATCCATGAAAGAGGCAAGATTTTGCGAGCTAACGTTGGAACCAGCCGAAGCTCGAGCAAAAGTACCCAAGGGACACAGACATCAACAACTGGAGTTGGGGCTGGAAACTACTTTACATAGAAGGATGAAGCAGCAGACAGAGCCGAGAAACATGAAGGGTAAGAAGCGGAGGTGGCGGCCAAGACTTTCCATGTGCAAAACAATGAAAGATATCTCCATTACCTTTTAGCAAAGATTTGAAGGATTTGGAGAATCTACTCAAAAGGGACGGAATCCCTCAAGAAGGAAAGTACTGATACTTGCCCTAGACGCGTTGAGATACCACCAGAGATGGTCTAGCCTACCTACCCCTCTATATATTCGAGTCTGGCTGCAGGCTAGGGTAGGCAAGAAAGTCTGAAGCATTCGCCAGACAGGAACATGAGAAAAAACTGAATAATCCTTCTTAGTTTAGTTCATGTTCTAAAATATTTTATAAGTGATTGGGAGGGAAAAAAATTTCATACAAGAACTATTAATTTATGTTCATGCATATATGATCTTTGTTAGGTTTGGTCCTACCAAGAGATAATTTTGACTTTCGACTTTAGTATTTCAATTCAAGTATACTTTCTTTAATTTCCTATATGTTATCTACTTTAGTTATGCGTTTCTAGATTTATTTGCTTGACTTGAGTACGATGACTTGAGTCAAAGCTTGTTTTCTTGAGAGGTCTAAACAAACCCTTAATTATCGGATTCCTATATAATTTGACAAAACATTGGATGTAATTCGGCCTGTAATATCTTTGGAAAGACATGTTGAAACCGAGAACTATAAACCTTATGGTAGGGTGTGCCTCCATCTCAGTTAGAGGAACTAGTGTGGGAAATTGTGGATGGAAGTACCATTCGGCGAGGCACCTAAAAGGCGTGGAGTACTGGTAGAACATGCCTTTGTGTTAAGTTGGATATATCGGAGTAGGTTTGGCTTAAGTGAGAGACTGTGCAAAGGTGTAAGGGATTGGACAACTCTTATCTTCTAGACCAAAATGATAAGTTGGGTTGGGCTAAGGGGCACGTGACGAGTAAAAAGGGAGTCACCCTAGTCGACATCTTCCTTTAACCAAAAATGTGCACACGGAATGAAAACCCTTGAACATATGATCGAGCTACAAGTTAAGACCCAACAAGTCAATCTAAAGTTAAATTTCTTTCTATATTTATTTCCTTTTTTGTTTTCTTTCTAGTTATTTACTTTCAGTATTTACATTACGCTGGTTACTCTCTTTCCAAAGGCAAGACACGAGTTACAAACGCCCAAAAGTGTCATAGAGAGAGAACTTCACCAATTCCCTGTGGGATCAACCATGTACTTGCCATTAGTGTGACCTAGTGTAAGGATATGAAAACTTATAAAATTTTCTTGATCGTGTGATAACGACTGAACTTCGTCATCGTCTAGTGTAGTAAAATAAGAACATTGAATGTGACTTAAGGCTAACAAGATGGCGTGGTCCAACATTTTGGCTTTTATGTCGAATGTACTGCAACATCTGCATCAACCTTTGGTGTTTCCGCCAAGATGATGTTTAACCTCAATGAACTATTCGCAACACAAAATCAAATATCTAAATAATTAGTCATACAAAATGTGATAAACATGTCCATAGATAACGGATCATCGGTTCAAGTGATGATGTGCTACTTGAATGAGATCGTAATTTTGGGAGGTCAAATTGATGATGTCTCTCAAAACGATATCATTCTTTAGAGCTTGTCTAGGAGCTTTCAATAGTTCGGTTGAACTACAAATGAATAAACAAGAATATACCCTTGGGAAATGTTGATTGAGTTACAGTAGGTGGAAGCTTTAATAGTGCAAACTCAAGAGTTGATAGTTGTAACAACATCGTATTCTAGCCTTCCCAACAAATGGGGAAACGGAAGATTTCCATCTCTTTTGGTCACCTTACGAGAATGACGGTCGTTGTAGTGGGAGATGTGCATTTAAGTTTTATTTTTGTTAGTGTTGAGAAACATTTTGCTCGTGCGAATATTTAAAAAAATTAATTTCAGTTTCTAAAATTATTTTGAATTGATTTTTTTCTTTTAATGATTGCTTTATTATCGAAAAAGAAAACTCATGTTCTAGCACGGTTATAAAAAACTTACACACTATTAATGCACAACCTAAGTAATAATTTAATGCGACTTTTAATTTATCAACTCATTCTAGTAAAAGAAATGGTTTTTGTCCTTCAATGAATGAGACATATATGTGATACTTAAGACTTTGTCATATTAACCTTCGAAGGATTTAAAAGTTGGTAGAATATGGTTAGATGGAGGATCTTATAGTACAACCAGATGCAATCTTTGAGCCCTTCTTGGAATAAAACCGGTGATGTGTTGGATATCATTCATAAAGACGTATGTGGTCCAATGTCGACTTAAGCTAGAGGTAGTATGAAATATTTCATCACTTTTATTGATAATTACTCAAAATATGACTACCTCTATTTGATGTACTAGAAGTCGATATTCATTCAGAAATTCAAGGAATTACGAGCACTTGTAGAGAACCTTCATTGTAAGACTATAAAATGTCTACATTTCGATCTTTGAGTCGAATACCTTAGCACCAAGTTTTTGAGATACTTATTGGAAGTGGGTATCAAATTGTAACTGACCACACCGGGTACTTCACAACAGAACGGTGCGACCGATAAAAGGAAAATGAAGGTTTTGGACATGGTTAGATATATGATGAGTTGTGCAGAGTTTCCGACATCATTTTTGAGGATATGCCATGTAAACGACCGTGTACACATTGAACTTGGTAACTTCTAAAATGGTCCCTAAGAAACCTATCAAGTTATGGACAGGATAGAAGTCAAGTCTAAGACATATTGAGTTGTACGAAACTCCAGGACATGTGCTAGAAAAGTACGTTGATAAGTTGGCACTACATGTTAACATGTTTCTATTTCTTGGCTATCATAAGGAGACGAAGGTTTGGGATTTTTATAATCTTAGAGACTGAAAGTTCTTGGTTAGCACCCATACTCCATTTCTTGAAGAAAATAATGTGAGTAATCACAGACCCAAAAGGGACTGCTACCCCCCCCCCCC
>JAPKLX010002795.1:0-11979 GCA_026898415.1 Leonotis leonurus | reverse complement strand
GGTGAGCAGATCGTTTTCTATATAAATAACGATTTGCTTCTTATAGTTGCAGCTAGCTGTCATTCTACTTGTTTTGGTTTCATATTTACTAGTATATTTTTTAAGCAGATCACAATTGTAAAAGTAGTTTGAAGTTTAAAACATACTTATATCGATCTGGTTCTCTAGACTAGAACTAGCTGATAGGAAACAGAATTTACTTGTTATACTCTACAAGTGTTTGAGCAGCTCGTTCTAATAAGTTCAGCCTACCACTCAAAACCTGGAGCAGATCATTCAAGTTATTTCTAGAAGATGAGCAGCTCGTTCCAAGCGACTACATTAGCCCGCTGTCACTACAAGCAGCAGATCGTTTGATTCAAAAATGATCTGGTCATCATCTCTACCATCTAAACAACAGATCGTTTCATATCAAAAACAACCTGGTTACTACATTCAAAAATGGAGAACCAAAGAGATGGAGTTACAGTACGATGGACAGCGAACTGTCTTTACGTCAAAGATCAAGCTGCCTCTCACAATAACTACGGTGGACTGCCGACATACCTAAATTTGTCACAAGTCAACCACTCAGTGTATTGTCACATCAAAGACATACTTTAAGGAATGATGTACAAGAAATTCAAAATTCCTGTACAAGACATCTCGTGAATGGTGGTAACCACTCTCATTTGGCAGCGCGTGTCTCAACATCAATGACATGCATTTAATGCAGCCATTAATGCGTTGAAAAAGGATACCTTTGTCTCCAACGGATAGTTTCTACAAAGAGGCTATAAATACCACCTTCACTTCCAGAAAGAAGTACGAGAATTCAAGCGATTATCCTACTATTACTCTGCTAAAATCTTCAAGCTCTCATCATTCAAAACACTACCAACTATCAAGGATTCTCTGTAGTGTTTACAGTTTTTGAAGATTTATTTTTTGGAAATCTATTGTTTACAAAACCCAAGTTAGGATCTAGTTTTGATCCAGAAGTTGTGAGATTTAGATTGTAGTTCTTCAATCTAAGAAGTGTAATCTCAAGTTGTTATCTAGTTTTGATAAAACTTGAGGCTCATACTCAACGAGTAAAAAGAAAGGAGACATAGTAGATTTCAAATCTAGTTTTAATCGAGCCGTGGACGTAGGGAAAGTTTATCCTGAACCACGTTAAATACTTTGTGTTCTTACTTTCTGTTTTACTTTATTATCATCTTCTTCATACTCTTGCATTTAAATCTTGGTTGATAATTTCTCGAAGAAAGAAAACATCTTTCACATTAAAAAGAGCATTAACCACCATATTCCGCACACAACTTTAATCAAGATTAAATCTGTGTTTATCATTCTTGATTATTGTTCTTCACGCATAAGGTATTATCTGAGTAAGACTAAATCTTCCTGACAAGAAGATTTGTTTTACTACTCCAAGCTATCTTAGTTATTAAGTGTGCTTAAGCCTTATATTTAAGTTTTGAACAAGAAAACCTTAAAAGTTTGAATTGGTGTATTCCCCCCACCCACCCACCCCCCATACACCAATCTAGCTCTTTCGGGACCAACAAGTGTTATCAGAGCAGTGGTCCATATTGACCATTGTTTCTATTTCACAGGAGATTATCTCTGTGTGGTCATCTTGGATAGATCTTGAAAACGTTTTCACAGCATAGTGCATCTGCATTTTTCTAATCATCTTCTTCTAAGTCATGGAAGGTCAAATGGCTAGAGCTTGTGAGGATTTCTCTATCGCTGGATATGAAGATTGGAGCTTCAGACTTGAAATGTGTCTTCGAGCTCATCACATCAAGATGTGGTCCGTCATCACAAATGGACCAATCAAAATCATGAACAAACATTCAGCTGAGATAAAGGATGGAAAGGGACCCACTCCCACCGTTGAACTAGTCGAAAAGGAGAAAGATATGGATGACTATACAACGGGGGAGAAGAAAGAGGCAAGCTTGGACGACTATGCAAAAGGGTTGATTTCCAGCACAGTTAGAGGAATCTACTTGGCCAAAATCCGACGTCTCAAAACAGCTAAAGAGATGTGGGATGTGCTGCGAGAAATAAGCATGGGATCCGACGTAATTCAAGAAAACAAGTTTTCCATAGCTTGCAACAAATACGAAGAATTTAAGATGAAGCAGGGAGAAACCATTGCCCAAATGAAGAACAGGTTCACTGAAATCCTGATTGAGATCGATGCAATAGACAAAGACAAGTATACCCAACGCGAAAAGAATCTCAAAATCATTCGCGCTATACCTGCCAGTTGGGAGATATATTCTGCAATGCATCCCATGATGCCGGAGTTCAACTCACTTACTATTGATGCCTTATTTGATTTACTAACAGGCAATGAGTACGAAATCAATCGTATTCATGGTCATTCTTCTTCAAGCAAACCATCTCTTGCAGGAACTAAGGAAAAAGAAACTGCATTCAAGGCAAAGCAAAAAGAAAAGGAGGTGGAAAAGAAGTCCCCACCAACCGTGATAGTAAAAGACTCGTCTAGTTCGGATGATGAAAACTACCCCACCAAGAACTACTTCGAGGAATACTCACTCATGGCCCAAAGATTCCAGAAGATGGAACTTAGGGCAAACAGATATAAACGTCTCTACAAAGATAACAACAGAAATTTCAAAGGAAGAGATCGATCTGGAGATCGACCTGAGAAAAGGAATGAGGTAAAATCTACCTCATATGTTAAAGCTGACTTATCTGAATTTCCTGTTTTAAATGTGGTAGGAAAGGTCATTTCAAAACAGACTGCCTCGATATCTCCAAGGCAGAAAGAGAAGAGCTCAGAAGCAAGCGAGACAAAAAGCTTAGAGAACAACGTAAAGCCATGCTTGCTGAAGAACAAGCTGTTCCAAGCACATTAACCGACAGCTCATCTGAGAACGATGAAGCTTTTATAGCAAATGAACTGGATCTTGAATGGGATGAATGTCTCATGGGTCATGACAACGGACTCGACAATAATGAGGTAGAAAATAATTGTTCTTCTTTTACTTCTAACTCACTCAAATATGACTCGGGTGATGAAGAAATAGATGAAGAGGACGAACTGTCCATCGAAGACTTTAACAAACTCATGGAAGATCATGCAAGATTGAACAAAATGTTCAAACATGCAATAAAAGAAAATGGAAGAATGGCCAACACCATTCAAGAAATGAAAGAAATCAGCAGCTCGTTCAATGATAGGGAAAATGCTCTGCTTCAGCAACTCAAAAGCAAGAGCGAAAAAAATTACACATTGAATGCCAAGATATCTGATCTCATTGATCGAGAAGCATCTGCCCAACGTAAGGTCGATGATTTGAGCGCCATGATAAATCACTCAATACACAAAAAGGAGGATATGATTCAACTCATCAACGACATGCAAAGAAGAGCTGCAGACCGTACTGGACTTGGATTCGACGGAGTTGACAAAGGACCACCAAAAGGGAAATTTGTCAAAGAAAAGGGAAAAGATAAGATAGTGAATCTCAACAACAATGCGAGACAGCCACAAGCCATCCTAATCAAGGATCAAGGTCAGCAACAACAAAAATTCACTACTCAAGGGATTGGATTTCAACCAAGGAAACAACTTGCTCAAAGGATTAATCAAACTGCTCAAGAGTTCAATCACCAGCGAGCTCCTCAATCATTCAACCAAAGAAAATCATCTGCTCCTAAGAAACAAGCTGTGCCTAATCAACCATCTGCTAAGAAGAAAGTTTTGTATATTGACTTCAGTGGCAAACAAATAAGACCTTCTCAGAATGTTACTATTATTAGGCAGATTTGGGTTCCAAAAGGAACTTGGTCCACTAACAAAGCACACTCATTCAGTAGGGTAGCTAAATAAACTTTCATTGCAGGATAGGAGATTGATAAGAAGAAAGCGCACTGCTCGGGGTGCAGTATGGATACTTGACAGCGGATGTTCCAAACATATGACATGCAACAAGGAGATGTTATCCAACTACAAGCAATGGACCAATTGTAACTTTTGGAGAGGACTCAAAAGGATATACTAGATGTTATGGCGATCTCCATGTTGGTAACACAATTATTCAGAATGTATCTTATGTTGAAGGTCTAAATCACAATTTATTCTCTATTAGCCAATTTTGTGCTAATAACAAGAGAGTAGAATTTACAGCTAACAAATGTCTTGTCAAGAACATAGAAGGAGAAGAAATTCTTCTTACTTGAATTTTGCAGGACAGATTGTATATCGTACAATGGAATGATCAATCTGAAACCTGTCTAGTAACAAAATCAAGTATTGAAACCAGTTGGCTATGGCACAAACGATTGAGCCATCTAAATATCAAATCAATCAACAAGCTGGTGAAAAACAACCTGGTTGAAGGCCTACCTACTCAAATCTATAACAAAGACCATGTATGTGAAGCTTGCCAAGCAGGAAAACAAACAAGAGCATCATTTCCTACAAAAGCAGCCCACTCCACGTCTAGGATTTTGGAACTTCTACAACTGGACCTTTTTGGACCTGTATCTCCATTAAGTGTAAACGGTAGAAAGTATACTCTTGTTGTTATTGATGATTTCTCTAGATTTACTTGGGTTGTTTTTATGTTCAAGAAAAAGGAAACTCTAGATAAACTACCTGATCTCCTCAACAAACTTTCAAATCAAAAGGAGTCATCCATCATCACCATTCGATCTGATCGTGGAACCGAATTCATCAATCATATGATCGAAGGATACTGCTCAAAAATGGGAATTCAACATCAAACTTCAGCAGCTCGAACACCACAACAAAATGGGATTGTGGAGAGACGTAACAGATCGCTCAAAGAGGCTGCCCGAACTATGTTAAATGAAATCAATCTCCCAAAGAAGTTCTGGGCAGAAGCAGTCAACACCGCCTGCTACACACAAAATCGATATGTCATCACGCAACACCACGGGAAAACACCTTATGAGCTGTGGAACAACAGAAAACCTCGAATCTCCTACTTTAGATCATTTGGTTGTAAATGTTACATTCACAACAATGGAAAAACTCAATTAAAAACCTTTGATAGCAAAAGTGATCAAGGAATATTTTTAGGATATTATGAAATCAGTAAAGCTTATAGGGTTTTTAATAAGAAAACTCACGTTGTGGAAGTAACCCCACATGTTGTTTTTGATGAATCTAATTTTGAAGTCTCAGGGACAGATAACTTCTCTTCTTCAAAAGATGATCTCTCTCACTCAACATTGAGAAGCTCCACAGATAGACTCATCGACGACATTCTATTATGGAGTCCACGAAGAGATGAAGATGAAGAAACAAACAATCAACCAACTGTGGAAGAGCCACAGCAAGGGAGAACAGATGAAAAACTATCTCATCCAGGGGGAACAAATGAAGGGGGAACTTCATATGAATGTTCTCAACCATCTATTGACGAACAAAACACTCAATCTCCCACCCCCTCAACTCGACAACCATTTGTTCAAAATTTGGTAAATGAAGTATCAAGTATTAATTTAAATACTAACGATCTCGTTAATGTGCCTATCATAGATTATCCCGAATTTGAGAATCCACCTGATGAAATGGAAATCGAAGTATCTGAGGATGAAATGAAAAGGCGAAGAAAATGGATAGATAGTCATCCATCTGATCTCATTGTTGGGAACCCGACGGATAAAGTTAAAACGAGACGCATGCATGGAGAAAGCGCATTACTAAGCTGCTATCTTGCTCACATCGAACCAAAGGACATCGAAGAAGCATTGCAAAGTACAGAATGGATCAATGCCATGCAAGGAGAGCTAAATGAATTCAAGAGAAATGATGTATGGTACTTGGTAGATCGACCGAGACATCAAGGTGTTATTGGAGTCAAGGGATATTGTCAACAAGAAGGAATTGACTTTGATGAAACCTTCGCACCCGTGGCACGACTAGAAGCTATCAGATTGTTTCTATCTTATGCAGCCTTCCAACGCTTCAAAGTATTCTAAATGGATGTAAAAAGTGCATTTCTAAATGGCATTCTGGAAGAAGAAGTCTACTTGGAACAACCACCTGGGTTTGAAGTTGAAGATGAAAGCAAGGTGTACAGATTAGCAAAAGCAGTATATGGACTAAAACAAGCTCCTCGAGCTTGGTATGAAACACTGTCCACATTCCTACTTCAATCGGGATTCAAACGAGGATCAGTAGACAAGACGCTATTCACCATCAAAGTCAAAGACTATATCCTTCTAGTCCAAATTTATGTTGATGATATCATTTTTGTATCCAAATCTGAATTCATTTGTAACATATTTATCAAGTTAATGCAGGACAAGTACAAGATGTCAATGATGGGAGAGATGAACTTCTTCTTAGGTTTACAAGTCAAACAATCTGCTGATGGGATCCTAATCAATCAATCCAAATATATCAACGATCTCATCACAAAGTTTGGAGTTAAAGATTGCAAACCAGTAAAAATCCCTATGCAAACTAATGGACAGATTGGTCCTGATGTACTTGGGAAGGCAACAGATATAAAACAGTATCGTGGTATTATCGGATCACTTTTGTATCTAACTGCAAGTCGACCTGATATTACTTTTGTTGTTGGTGTTTGTGCTAGGTATCAAGCATGTCCACAGGAATCCCACTTGGAAGCAGTCAAAAGAATATTGCGTTATCTCAAAGGAACCATTGAAATATGATTATGGTATCCTTGTGATGATAATTTTGAATTAACTGGCTACTCTGACTCTGATTATGCAGGTTGAAAGCTTGATAGAAAATCCACATCTGGAACTTGTCAATTTCTTGGAAGCAAACTCATCTCGTGGTTTTCTAAAAAGCAAACTTCGGTTGCAACCTCAACAACAGAAGCAGAGTACATGGCTGCAGGGAGTTGTACAACACAAATCTTGTGGATAAAGCAACAACTAAAGGACTATGAAATTTACATGGATGATGTGCCAATATTTTGTGATAGCTCCAGCGCAATTGCCATTACTCAAAATCCTGTCCTACACACTCGCTGTAAACATGTGGATGTTCGTCATCACTTTATTCGTGATCATGTTGAAAAGAAGAACATCAAGATAGAGAAAATTCATACGGATGTGCAGCGAGCTAATGTTCTCACAAAAGCATTGCCCAAAGATAGATTCAAAATGCTTTATGGAAGACGGGGATTAATAAACATTGAAATTGGTACAAGTGTTGATAACAGCTAGCTGGTGGTAAAAGCCAATCTGTTATCACATCTTTAACTTTAGCTACATATTTTTCTAATATTTATGTATTGCTAAACTTTGTATGAATATTCCAAGTGAAATCAAGCTGCTTAATTTTGAATATTAACAGCTAGCTGATTAGTTAAACGTACACAGCAGATCGCTCAAAGAAGAAAACGATCTGCTTCTATCAACAAACACAGCGAGCTACATAAATGAGAATTAGCAACCAAATGTTGATATTAAGAATAGCAGATCGTTCAAAAAAAATGAAAATGATCTGCTTCTCTACTTCCAATAGCAGTCAACAGCAGATCGTTCAAAGGATAAAAACGATCTGCTAACCACAGCAGCAAGCTACATAAAGTGAAAAATAGCAGCTAGCTGCCAATATCAAGAAGAGCAGATCGTTCTCCCCTAAAAACGATCTGCTAGGGCTTTATTCAAGGGGGAATCAAGTTCATTTATTTCTCCAACTCCTTGATTATTAATGTCTAATGATTACTAATAAAAATATTAAATGCTAGGAAATGTCGAACGCCTCAATAACAGAAAAAGTGAAGGATAAAGTGATGTTCATTTAATGTTGCAGACCTTGGTTATTGTTTCGAGGCAAATGATGTGACGCAATTCGATGGCGTATGAACTTCAGTCACTTTTGGGCGGCAAATAATTAAGCAAGGGAGTAATCTCAACCGTTATTTGTGATTATTTTTTTTGTTTTAATCTGCGTCGTTCATTATTCGCTTATAAATTGGAAAATGTTTGACTGTTCTTCTCATACTTTCAAATATTCCCTCTCATAAAACCTAAACTGCCATTGTTGTGCCCAAGCTCTCAAACTAAGTTTTCTGCAACTTTATATTTCTTCAAAATCACTCAAATCATTTTCAAAATGCCTGCTTCCGAAGCAAGTTCTTCATCTGCTCATTCACCTCCGATTTCACTACCCGATATGCTTCACATGATAGAGGCAAAGCTGTCACCTGAGCCTCGTGCCATACTCACACATCATGGGTTTCGTACCCTAGAAGTGTTGTTTAGTAAAATCAGGGCGTGCACAGGTTAAAATTCACTCAAGCATGAACTAGGATAGAAATATTATATAAATGTTTGGCGCATATCTTGATCATCTATGAAAATATGATTATGTGCTCAATCGAGTTTAATCTGCATACTTTGTCTCATGGTATTCTACTCGTATGATATGTTTATGGAATTAAAAATGTTTAACTATGTATCATCTCTGTTTATGTCCTTACA
This sequence comes from Leonotis leonurus, assembly GCA_026898415.1. Lineage (NCBI taxonomy): Eukaryota > Viridiplantae > Streptophyta > Magnoliopsida > Lamiales > Lamiaceae > Leonotis > Leonotis leonurus. Next base: position 3,519 of record JAPKLX010002795.1, on the reverse strand, counting down.
ACTTCTACAAATGAAAAGGTCACTGGTTGTATATGAATGTAAGTGTTTAACTGTTAACAACTACAAACACTTACTCAACCCTTATTTCTTCTTTAGGGTTCCACAAGATAATCACCACAGAACCAGACTATTTCCTTCCACGAGAGATTGCTTTATTTTATTGTTCATGGATGGTTGACGATCGAGAAGAATATACTGTCAAAATACCGATTGGAAAGTCAAAAGAGGACAATATTAGGACTACAGTGATTGAGATGATTCTACAGACTTATCACTTGACCGATGAAGGAGACATGGTGATTTAAGAAGTCTCGGATGACCAGATCCAGAGTGCTCTTAACATAATCCTTGCTCAACCATTCCAATGGACGGGAAAAGCATTTAACCGATCATTAATGCTACCTAATTATCATCTTCCCCTCGATTTTGTCCAAATGGTGTTTCTTGTAACGATTCCAAAAAGTCTTGACTGCAGTTCTATTCAATCTAAAGGTCAATTGGGCAAGATCGCTGTTAAAACTCATTGTTGTTGAAGAACAGCAGATTGACATTCGACAAGACAGCGATGGAAATTGCACCAAATTGAACGTCAAACTACCTCTTCGCCTCTCCACCAAACTCAGCACAATCATAGCTGGCTTCTTCCAGCGGGATAAATGGCACAAATCTGTTGAGTTTAGCAAGGATTGGATTCTACCAAGGACCCGACACCAAATGGAAATGTCCTTGGGGGTGGCGTCTCAAATTTTTCTTAAGATCACAGATGAGAAGATTAAACAGGAACTGATCCGAGTCGGAAAATCAAATCCCGAATGGGTAATTCCGACTACGAAACCAACGATTGGTGAGGCTACTGCTGCACAAGCGCAAGAAAAAGTGGCAGCAGATCGACCAGTCAAGAGGAAGGCAGCTGGTAATCCCAAGCCAGCTGCTGCTGCCAAAGGAACTAAAAAGCCGAGAAAAAACTAAGAGCAAATCCACTGCTCGCAACTTGGAAGCTGAATTAGATGCAACTGTTGACCAAACAAAGGAGCCATCTACTCTGGAAATAAATGAAGCGGAGGTAGAAGTTGATATTCATGAGCAGCCCGCTGATAATATTGAGGAAAGATTAAAAGGAGCACAATTACTCTTCCAGCAACTACAAGGCAAGACCACTGAGTTGGTACTTCAATCGATGCCTGGCATCCAACTTACCCCATCCACTTTTGAAATGGCTCAAAGGTTCCAGACTTATTTGGAAATAAGAGACTGCAAATTCTATGGATTTGTTGACGTGCCTGATGCAAGGCAGTATTTTCATACCTATGTATTGACTAAGATGAAAGAGGAGGCAACTACTCTTCAAATCGATCTTACTCCTTATTATGAAAAGGAAAAAGACTTGTATAACTTCGCGGTGGATTTTCAGTCGGGTGACTTTGACGAGATATTCAATTTTGAAGAGAAATCTACTAAGAAAGAAAAGCTTGGTGAAACAACCACATCCCAGCCCGCTGATAAAATTAATAAGGAAGAACCATCTGCCACACCAACTGCAGAAAAAGCCGCTGCCGAATACATTGAAGAAATATTCACTCACGGCACTGCTCCAGATGGCTTCCAACTGCATACCTTGGAGGACCTTCTATCTACTGGACTTGGACCCAACATATCAGCAAATCAACTCAATGCACTTATTCATGAAAGGATTAACGATCGATCTGCTGCGTTGGCCAACTTCGTGTTCTCAACTGCAGAGAGCGCCCTTCAAACTGTTGAAAACAATGTCCAGCTCGCTCATTCCAAATTATCCAGCGAGCTGCATAAGGACTTGGACAGTGATCATGAAGTTTTTGACAAATTCAAAGAAGAAATAAACTGCAAGATTGCTGCCCTTCAAGAAGAGGCCAAATCTTTTGAAACAAAAATGAATGAGGCTGGAGGGAAGATGGTGGCGGAAGTGAAAAAGCATGTGGAGCAACAATATGAGGACATGGAGAAAACCACAATTCCAGCTGTGGTTAAAAACACGCTGCCCACATTGCTCAAAGACCAGCTGCGAGAGGCCTTGAAAGAAGAAGATGTTGCAACTGGAAATGAAATTTTCCTTGTCAACAAAACAATTACCGACATGAAAGTTGCTCACACCGAGCTGAAAGTCAACTTCGAATCTCACCTCAAAGCTGCAACAAAACAATTCCATGAAGTAAATGGCAACATTTCCACATTCCTTCAATATAAAGAGGATTCTGAAGCAAAGTTCAAAGCCCTTCATAATCAAATTGCCTCCCTTCGACTAATTATTTCCAAAGAGTTTCTTAATGATGTCGAAAAGGGGGAAGAAAGGAAGGTTGTCCAGCCCGCTGCTCCCTCTGCCAAAAAGAAAACTGTTGCTGCTTCTAAAAAGAAGAAATTGACTGCAAAATAGGCTGCTGAAGCCAAGCAGTTACAAAAAGAAAATGAAGAAAAATGCAAAAGAGAGGAGGAAGCCAAAAAGGCATCAGACCAAAAAGGGAATAAAGTCATGACAGAGGCTGATGAAGAAGAAGAGATGGTTATGGACGGATACAAAGCGGAGTAGGTCACTGATCCCGAATTCAGAAAGTTATTGAGGGCGGAAAAACTAAGGTAAGGAGAGATTGGTGCTAAAGATGACAAGGATGAATCTCCAGATGAAGAAGAAGAAGAGTCATCAAATCCTGTTTTCAAATTCTTCGAAAAATTCCAGTTGACTGACCCTCAAAACTGAACATGGATTCATTCCAAGAAGGTAGCTCAATGGAATAAATTGGTCAAGGAGTTTATAATGCAGCATTACTATCTTATGGACCAAGATGTACAAGGAGGGTCAGTGGACGATCTGTTTCGAGAATTCCTTTCCCAACACAAGAATCAAACATTCATAGAATATCTTCATAGACAATCTGCCATGACCAACACTCCTCTCACTGCTCCGAAGAAAACAACTCTCCTGTATCCAAGGATTCCTGGAACAACACAAGTTGATCATACAACAGTGTTGAATGCTATAAATCAATCTGCTCAGTTAATGAATTATCCCATTGATTTTAATAACAAAGACTATCGAAGATTATTCAATGGAATTTACGCAAGTTTTGGAGTGCCATCGGAGTTAAGACAAAGAGAGATGGTGGAAAGAAGGAGAGCGCAGCTGGCTGATCAACAAAGGCGTCAATCTCAATATTCTGAAAAAGAACAAAGTCATCCACCTCCTCAATCATGACATACTTTGTTGTTTAAGCAGCGAACTGTTATACATTTGTAATCTGTAATATCCTGCTTGATCAATAAAGTATGTTCATTTTGAAAAACAACCTGATGACAATATCTCTTTGTCCAGGCAATGTTGTATGCTTGTCACTTAAATTATCTTTATGCACTCTAACTGCCTGCAATATTATTACCTGTTTTAATATGTAAACTTTAGTGTGGTTTCGACATCATCAAAAAGGGAGAAATTGTTGGGAATCCCATGAATTAATATTTGTTTTGATGATGTTTCTCGAAACTACACTT
>JAPKLX010001575.1:0-19780 GCA_026898415.1 Leonotis leonurus | reverse complement strand
ATGTTTTACGACTCTAGGCATCGGCTACTACGTTGGGCTTGCCGAAGTGGTAATTTATACTACACTAGTAATCCTTCTTACTAGTTCTAATTATCTCCTTTGCCTCGTGTTGAGGTCTTTTGTTCGAAGAAATAATTGAGGCTTTTGTGGTTGGTGAAAATCTCGCACCAAAATCCATAGAGGTGGTGTCTCTAGATTTTCAGAGCGTGCACCACGACACCTAACTCTTAGAGTAAATCGGAACATCATCTATGAAGACCAAGACAATTTGTCGAGTATGGAATGAACGTGCGGTTCATTAGGTCCATGAATCCAGCGGGTGCATTGGTAAGTTCAAATGGTGTTACTAAAAACTCGTAGTGGTCATACTAGATTTGAAACGTCGTCTTAGGAATATCCTCTATCAGGATATTCAGTTGATGGTATTCCGATCTCAGGTCGATCCTTGAGAAGTCACTTGTTTCCTTTAACTAGTCGAGCAAGTCGTCTATTCATGGTAAAAGGGTACTGGTCCTTTGACAATTATCTTGTCCCGACCTTGATGGTCTCTGCACTTTCTTAGGGTGTCGTCTCTCTACTTTATGAAGAGCACATGCATTTCCCAAGGCGATACACTAGGTTTGATGGAACCTAAATCTAAGTGTCCCTGGAGTTGGATCTTGAGCTTCTCCAACTCCTTCAGAGCTATTCTGTATGGTGCTTTGGATATCAGCGATAATCCAGACTCTAGGTCGATGGTGAATCCCAGTTGTTGGTTCGGTAGTAATCCTAGAAATTCTTCAGGAAACATATTTGGGTATTCCTGCACGATGGCAATATCTTCGATTCTTCGTTCAAGGAAACTAGGTAAGCTAGGAACCTTTCCTTACTAACTTCCCGGTTTATAGAGCCGAGATTATTGACTTCTTCTGAGTCATGGTGATTCCGTGGAATTCGTGGGTTCCCTTCCAGGGGTCGGAATGGAATTTGTCTCTTATTGCAAATGATTGTAGCGTAGTGTTTAACTAGCCAATCCATTCCTATGATTATATCAATGTCATTCATCGGAAGGATGCTGAGGTTGTTTGGTAGCCCCTTAATAGATTCTAAGTTCAGAATCATGTTCGTGCGAGCATGAGTGATTGCGGGGATTCCTCCTAGAGGTGAAGAAACCTTCACAGATGTCTCTACTAGTCTGATTGCATCCTTAGGTTTTATACACATGCTTTAACATTGTTTGATGAGATGCCCTCGTATCAGACAAGATCATCATTGGGGTATCTAGGGGTATCCTCATACCTGTCAGGTTTCCCTGATTTCCTTTACACTATGTCTACTTCATTGCACATGCTCGAGCCTTATGGTTGCCTCTAAGGCTAGCGTTGATGGTACTGAGGTTGCAATGGGGAGAAGATGGAAATTGTTGTTGCTGAGATCGAGTATGGGGTTGAGCCTAGATGGCTCAGACATACAGCTTTGGGGTTGCCTGATTGAGTTTAGGGCTTGCTCTATGCCCCTTCTGGCCGCGGGCAAAGTAGCCGCTACTACCAGCTCGACATTCTCTATTGTGTATTTTCCTACACTTGGGGAAGTAGAAGATTTATGCGGATATTCCTCCGCCTAAGCCATTTAATTTGGTCGTCCAAAATTCTAGGAATTATTATGTCCATCCTATAACTTTCTTGGAGTTACACCAACTCGGTTATCCCCCCATTTGCATTTTCCTTTAGGATTCTGGAGCGGTTCTTGAGAAAATATTGATGGTAGGGTGGGTGCTTGTCGTTCTCTAAGTATATCAGTTTTAATGACGCGAGTACTACTAAGAGATTTTGGGTATGTCAGACCCCTTTGGCTAGCTAGTGCCATCCAAATTTCGTGTCTCTACTGGTACAAATTTTCCTGCTATTTTCTTATCAGTATCGACCTGCTTGTATCGGGACATGTCACAGAATGTCTGATCGTACTTCGTCACTGTCCTTCTCCCTGCATCGGATTATAGAACACCACCTCCTACTCCTTGCGATAACTCTTAGGAACATACTTCTCGTATATTCGTGCCTTAAATTCCTCCCCAGGTCGTTCTCTCCAGCTGCTCTGGGGTCATAGTTTTCCTTCTGGCTCCCACCAGAAGTCTGTAGATCCAGTTAGGTGGAAGGAAACGCAAGTCATGCGTTCTTGGTCTATACATCGCATAAAATTTTGGATGCGGTCTAGAGCACGCACCCAAATTTCAGCATCCGTAGTATCACTTAAATCGTTAGAGGTGGATGGGATATGCCAGAAGAATAATTCCTCGATTATGCTTCCAGGCGGTGGGAGGGGTGGGGTTACCTCTTGTTCTTTTTCGCGTCTCATGTCTACATTTTTAAGGTTTTGTGCTCTACCCCTACCTCTCGGCGTACAACACCTCTTGGCGGCATCGTGATAACACGTGGTTAATTTCTTAGCTAATGTCATCCTCACAATTCTATTTATCACAATGGTATCAACTATTCTTATAGGGCGTTATCTTAAGATTCCTAGAACAATAGCTTGTTAACTCATAGATCTTAGATGACGCAAAAATCTATAGGATCATCTCATGTATACAAGTACATTTAGAGAGAATTGTCTCCTCAAAACTTTTGTACGATCCTCATTCTTGAATTTGCTTAGTTGAATAGTACTACGAATGAATGCCCTTCGCGAAAAAATAATTTCCTCTTTCTAGAAGGAAAGGACTTCCATGAATATCTCTCAAGATATGATCATGACTATCTTATTATGTGAAGTCCCAAAATTTTGAGATACTTTTTGTAAATTTGAGAAGCGTAGGTGGGCTAATTCTCTTAGCATTGTAGAAACTTTTGTATGGTTTGGTGTCGAGTTACTATGATTGGACCCAAATTCTAGTATACTACCATTGTGATGGTTTGCGTAAAAGTCATGGTAACCATAAGGGCAATGAGACTCTCTCCACATTCTTGTCATTCAATTGACAAAGTAATGAGTAGTTGTCGCACATTTTTCTATACATGTCATTCTAACTGGACATGTCTCTCTTCAAAAGTTGGAGTAGAGGTCTAGGGACTCTTTGAGGTTTTTTCTGACCGCCTCTCGAACATATGTGGTCGATTCTAAGATGGGGTGCCTTTAGTTTGATCATTTCTCATTATTATGACAGAGATGAAACAACTAGTTTAGCCCTTGGATCGTAAGTTGGCATGATCGTAGGAGGTATTTGGCTTATAACCAAACTCTTAGATCGATAGTTTGTGATTGATCATCATAACTTCTTAAGGTTGTTATGCTTATCAATATGAAATTCTTGGGAATTCTAGATTTAAGGTTTGTTATTCAAAGATAGTTAAATCTTCATCACCCAGCTTGACGGTTTTTTTGTTTGTGTTTAGATTCTCATCGTAGTGATGATAATCTATCGAATGATTATCAAAAATTTTGATAACTCACCAAGAAAGATCTTGTCTCGATCGTCATCTATATATGAGTTCTTCTCGTCCTTCTAGTCTATTATTCTCTATTATCGTTCTCACTCTAAGTTGTGAGGAAGAACTCTTATTTGTTCTTCTATGTTCTGATCTATGTTATCATTCCTCAAGGGAGTAAGCCACTTAAAGCAATCTATGTTCATAGGGAAGAGTCCTAATTGTCATGACAAATTTATGAACTCACTTTAAACAGATCGTGTTATTTTCTTCCTACCATGAAATATTACTTTGAAAGGAATCGTGATCTTTTCCCTTTACTTGAAACTTGCTTCAAAAGTATTTCAACACTTGTTTTAAAAGAGTATGTTCTCTTCTTTAATACTCACTTCAACCAAAGGAAATACCTACATTTCTTTTGGGAATCTCAAACTTCAGTTGAAAGAAATCTATACTTTCCCCTTCAAATACGAACTTCACTTTTTCAAATCATTCTTACCTCACTTCTTATTGTTCTGGAAGTTTGGTTGTTATGGGTTTGCTTCCTTTGAGACTTATCGTTCTTAGATACTTAGGTTTTCGTTAACCGACTTGCGGTTTGTGCTTAAGTTCTGATTTGGCGGTGGATCGATAGTTATTGAATCTCGCCGCTATTTTCTAAGTCGAAGAAGATATCGCTATGATTCTTCTTGTTCATGCTATTCGTTGAGGTTTTCGAGAGATTTCGCTCTAGTTTGCGATCTATTCTCTCGTTTAAGGGTTTGTGCATGTTATCAAATTTCCTTGGTTATAAGGAAAGATTCTTAAGTTCTAAAAATTCGGACTTAGAGCGAGAGATTTGGTTAAATCTCCCTACTTTGAAGCTTTTCTCGTAAGGCGTGTGCTATGTCTAGAGGGGCAGGATACGCCGGGGTGCTAGACTTTTGTCGACTCGTTTGGTTAGTCTAGTGAAACGATACTAGACTCGAGATTTGAAGAAAGACTCTTGGGTACAAAGCACGAATGCTCTGATACCACTCTGTCACGCCCGGTTTCTACTAAGTCTAGTAAAGCCGGGAACGTGACTAATAAAAGGAATAAATGACGAGAGAAAGAAAATAAATATTTCTTTCATAACATAAAGCAAGGACTTATCCCGTAAATCGGGAAGTCAGAGTCATAAGCTCGTTACATCACGTAACTAAATTAAAGAGTTTAAAACTCGGTCTTATTACATAATGGTCTAGCAGAGGAATGTAGGATCGCATAACGAAATCCTACGTGTATGAAGACACGTAGAACCCCCAAGAGTCAGCTACTAGGAGACCGACAAAAAGCTCAACGTAGCACCCGTATCTTCTTCGTTCTTAACCTGCACGTTTAGAAATACATGCAGGGCTGAGTACAAATTGTACTCAGTAGACACGTGCCGAAATCGCACACTTACATATATATAACTGTGTAGCCATTCTGAGTGATACATAGGGATTTTTGTCTCTAAAGCACCTATGTTCACAAAAGCATTTCTTTGAGAAAGTTCTAGTTTGACCATGGTCCTAATTCTTTTGTAATCAACCATATCTGAACGTTCATTGTATCGGGGAAGTGGCAACTTCCCACAGACACTTGACCGGTCAACCTTGCACTGACTCACAGTCCATGGTGTACACTAGTTCGAGTGGAGCCGCTAACCCACTGGAACCCGAATTTGATTATAATATAACAGATAGGCATCATACATAAATCGAAAATATTTATGGCAAGACAGTGCTTTGAAAATATCTCATTTCATTTCTGAAGACATGCACACATATTTTTATAGAGTGAGAAAAGCCTACTTGAATAGCCTTGATTGCTGACTGCTTTGTTCCTGAACTGTAGTTCCGACCTTTCGCCGCAACCTTTAAATAGATCTCGGGTGAGATACATTTATCAAGTATAATTGTTGGGAACCCTACAGATAATTTAAGTTTTGATGATGTTCTCTCGAAAACACACTTGATATTATTCATGTTCTGTATTATTTCTATTTTGTCTCCTTGTAACAGATGAAAGCTGAAGCAAGTCTAAGCAACAGAAAGCTGAAGCAAGTCTAAGTACCAGAAAGTTGGAGCAAGATAATTTTAACAGAAAGTTGAACCAGAAAGCTTCAAACAGAAAGATGAAAGAAGTCTCAGACAGAAAGCTGGAGCAAGTCAACTTTAACAGAAAGTTGAACCGGCTGAACCAGCAAGTCTTAGATAGAAAGTTGAACAAACAAGTCTTAGACAGAAAGCTGAACTAGCAAGTCTACAGAAAGTTGAACCAGCAAGTCTTAGACAGAAAGTTGAACCAGCAAGTCTCGAACAGAAAGTTGGAGCAAATCAACTTTAACAGAAAGTTGTTCAACCAGAAAGTACTCAACCAGTGTTCAACCAGAAAGGCATTAAAACGAGAAAGGACGTGACCAGAAGGTTCCAACCAAAACAGAAAGAGTTGAACCAAACCTGTCAATGATGGTAACAGATCAATAGAGCTATCAAAACCACCAGATGACAATGCCCCTCTCATCATATCTCTTACCACGTCAATATTAAAGTTCATCCATCAAGAATTGGAAAGAGAATCACTGATTGACACGAAGAAGGAAAGTAATCACAGTTGATCTGCTTTCCATTCATAGAAGATTCAGTCAACGACCCTACAAGGAAAGAAGAGATATGATTGATTGGCAATCCACAAATCAAATCACGCCAATCAACAAACGGCTATAATTTCAAAATTCAAAGCCTATATATGTTTGGAGATTTAAAGTCTGATTAGAGCTAGCGATATATTACTGAAACATTCTCAAGCAATTCCATCTCACATCAGACAAAAGCTTCAAACCGTTCGTGATCGCAATCACACCTCGATTCAAGTCTGTCTTATCGAGAAAAGAAGGAGATCTTTGCTAGCTAGTAGTTTTCTAGTGGATTAACGTGAAGAAATCCGGTTTACAGTAGTTTTTCTGTAAGTTGTAAAGGGACACGACCCTTATTCGTGCATAAGTTTCAATCAGGTTTATAATTGAAACTTGTGGCTCGTTCTCAGCGAGTATAAATAAGAGAGTATCCTAGTAGTGGATATCTAATCCAGTTTGGATTAGACCGTGGACGTAGGGGGTTTCCCGAACCACGTAAAATAACTGTGTTATTTACTTTCTGCATTTTTATTCCAGTTGTTTTATTCACTATCTGTCACTCTCATACAAACTGCATTCTTAATCAATTCTCTAAATACTCGACTAAGATTTGAAAGATTTTCTAAAACAAGAGCACCGACTTAGTCCACCATTATTCCGCACACAATACACTGTTAGAAAATAAGATCACTCTTACTTTCTGCTTTGTATTACTCACTTGAGAGATTCTGCTTGGACAGAACAAGATTGATTAGATAGTCAATCTGGTCTGTCACGTTGAGCAGTCTGTAATCCAGAAAGCTTAAGTCTCTCTCCTTAATTAGTCAAGTAAACTGAAAAGTTTGTATTTGGTGTATTCCCCCCCCCCATACACCAAACCTTGCTCTTTCGGGACCAACAAGTGGTATCAGAGCAGTGGTTCATACGACCATTGTTGTGTTTCACAAGGTTAATACCTGCGTGGTCAACTTGAATAGATCTAGAAAATCTTTTTCATCACTTGCATTCTATCTGTCATTATGGAGTCATCTGTTATCAGGGCATGCGAAGAATTCTCCATCCAAGGTTACAGAGAGTGGAGTTTCAGAATCAAGATGTGTCTCAAGGCTCATCACTGCCTGATGTGGAAGGTAATTGAAGAAGGACCATTGGCCATTACTGAAGAAACAACTCGCATCTCTGAAACAGGAGTTGTTAAAGAGGATGTACTCAAAGATCCCAGAAAATACACGCCTGAAGAAAGAAGAGAAGCAAATCTTGATGATTTTGCCAAAGGAGTTATTTCCAGTACTGTAAAAGGAGTCCATCTGGCTAAGATTCAAGATCTCGATACAGCCAAAGAAATGTGGGAAGCCTTGAGAGATCTCAGTCTAGGCTCTGAAGCAATGATTGAGAACAAGCTGTCCCTAGCATGTAACAAGTTCGATGAATTCAAGATGAAAACTGGAGAAACCATTGAGCAGATGAAGAACAGGTTCATTGAAGTACTGCTTGAAGTTTCTGCCTTCAAAAAGAACAAGTACACACAGAGAGAGAAGAATCTCAAGATTCTTAGAGCTCTACCACCAAGCTGGGAGATTTATTTAGCTATGCAACCTCTACGTGCTGATTTTAATGACTTGTCTGTAGAAGCACTATTTGATCACCTAGCTGTCCATGAATGTGACATCAGAAGGATTCACGGACCAGATCATTCCTCCAGTAAGAAGAGTGAGAATAACTCAAAGAAGGAGAAAGAGACTGCCTTCAAAGCGAAGTGCAAAACAGAAGAATCAGCAGCCTCTGCTTCACCAGAAGAAGGAGGTTATGATAAGTTACTCAAAGAATTCTCAATGATTGCAAAGAGAATGGACAAAATGGAAATCAGATCAAGAAAATACCGAAGGTTCTACAAAGACAACAAGAGCAGATACCAGAAGAACAAAGAAGCTAAACGATCTGATGACAAAACAGAAAGTAGAGGAAATGGTAAAATCACTAATCCTACTGACTATACTTGTTATGGTTGTGGGAGAACAGGCCATTTCAAAACAGATTGCCCAGATTTATCTAAAAGTCAAAGAGAAGAACTACGAGCTAAGAGGGACAGAAAACTAAAAGCTCAACGTAAAGCCATGATAGCAGAAGAAGACTCTAGCTCAAGTCACCTGTCAGATAGTTCATCAGAAGATGATGAAGCATTCTTTGTCAATAAAGAAAAAGATTGGGATGAATGCTATGTAGGACTAGACAACGGTCTAGATGATGTAGAGGTAAACTCTTGCAACTCTAATTCTTCAAATGATATTAACCTGGAACAGGAATTAGAAGATCAAGATGAATATTCATGGGATGAAGTTAATGAGATGTTCAAGAGCTACTCGAGTATCAAGAGACTATTTAGAGAAGTTGTTGAAGAAAATGACAGATTGAAGAAATCTGAAGAGATATTGAGTAAAACAAACACTAAATTTGTTGCTAACATCAACGATCTGGAAGAACAGATCAAAGGAAAGGACAGTGAGATTCACTCACTAAATTCAAAAGTGAAGGATCTTATCACAAGAAACAATGTAGCTGAGGAAAAGATCAAGAAAGGAAAATAAATGATCTACAAGAGTGATGAACGTGCTAAACTGCTAATTAACATGCAGCAAAAGGGAACATCTGGAGTAGGATATCCAGGTCACTCAGAGAAGCTCTCTAGTACCATAAAATTCGTACCAGAAAGGAAACAAATACCTGACCAAGTGATAAATCTCAGAAACAAGAAAGAACAACCTCAGAAGATGATGGTGAAACAGACTGGCAACAGACAGTACCATCAAAGAAGAAAACAACCAGCAGATTACACAGGAACAGAAGGAGTACACAACAAGAATGTCAACAGGACAATACCCACTAATAAAGGACTGAAGAATGATGGAATAGAAAGATATCATCCATCTATATTTCATTCTATGTCAAAAGTTGATAATGATGGAAATACTATCACTTGTTATATTGCTGTCCCCAACCCAAAAGTGTTCTGAATTCGAAAAGGAACATTTGCTAATAACCAAGCACCCAAATATTGAAAGGGTAGCTAAGTGTGATTAATTGCAGGACCAGAAGACTGCAAGAAGGTACAAGATAGCTAAAGGTGCAATCTGGATCATAGATAGTGGCTGTTCGAAGCACATGACATGTGACAAGAACCTACTATCAGACTATATAGAGAAACCAGGTCCTCAGGGTCACCTTTGGATGTAATTCAAAAGGATATACCAGAGGATATGGAAACATAAGAGTTGGCAAGACCACCATCACAAATGTATCATATGTTGAGGGTCTTAGCCACAATCTGTTTTCTGTAAGTCAGTTCTGTGCTAATGGTAATCAGATTATTTTTGATGCTAACAATTGTTTCGTGAAAAACAAGGAAGGAGATGAGATACTCCTTACCGGAAAATTGCAGGATAGGTTATATATTGTGCAATGGGACAACCAGATTGAGACATGTCTGGTCACTAAAATAGTACCAGAAACTAGTTGGCTGTGGCATAAACGACTAAGTCATCTCAATTTCAAGTCAATCAATAAGATTGCACGAGAGAAACTAGTCGAAGGACTACCAGATCAAGTATATGACAAGAATCACATCTGTGAAGCATGTCAAGCTGGAAAACAAACCAGATCATCATTTTCTAGCAAATCTGTTCAGTCATCTACCAGAATTTTAGAGTTACTACACTTAGACTTATTTGGTCCAGTTAAACCATTAAGTATAAATGGTAGAAAATACACTCTAGTCATCATTGATGATTATTCAAGATTCACATGGGTAATCTTCTTATATAAGAAGAAAGAGACATTGGAAAAGCTGCCAAATTTCCTCAACAAAATTACCACGAAAAAGGAAGTCTCTATTACTACCATCAGAACAGATCGTGGTACAGAATTCCTAAACCAGAAGATTGAGGATTACTGCAACCAGATGGGAATCTCACATCAAACATCTGCAGCCAGAACACCTCAACAGAATGGTGTAGTTGAAAGAAGAAACAGATCATTAAAAGAAGCAGCTCGCACTATGCTTAATGCAACCAGATTACCTAAGAAATTTTGGGCAGAAGCAATTTCTACAGCCTGCTACACACAGAATAGAGCTGTAGTTACCATCAGACATGGGAAGACACCATACGAAGTTTGGAACAACAGAAAGCCCAGGATACATTACTTCCGTACTTTTGGTTGTTTGTGTTACATCCATAATAATGGGAAATCACAGTTGAAAATCTTTGACAGCAAAGCTGACCCTGGAATATTCTTAGGATATTCTGATGTTAGTAAAGCTTATAGGGTTTACAACAAGAAGACCCATATTGTGGAGGTAACACCTCATATTGTCTTTGATGAATCTTTTGTCATTGACAGAGAGTTGAGTGATGATCATACACAAGGCCAGAACAAGGAAAAGAGAACAGAAGGAATTCTGCTAGAAGATATTCTAATCTGGAATACAACAGATGATAATGATATTAATGTTCCATCTAATGCTGAAGCAATAAGCTCACAGCAAGGGGGAACAGAACACATCATTCTGGACCTTGACAGATCAATAATTCAACCAGAAGGTAATCAACCAGAAGAAGGAGATAATAATGAACAAAATCACGATCAACCAGAAGAATCAAGAGATATAAATGGTTGGAACAATAATCAAGAAATTGAAGAACCAGAAGTGGACAATCCTTTTCAAACATCTCATCCAGAATTTGAGGACCCAACAAATGAACCAGAACCTGAGATATCAGAAGAAGAAATGACCAGCAGGAGGAGATGGATACAGGACAATCATCCTCCTGGACAGATTGTTGAGAACCCAAGTGATAGAGTAAGAACCAGAAGAATGCATGGAGAGAGTGCACTTCTTAGTTTCTATCTATCACGTGTTGAACCTTCTGACACTTATGAAGCACTCAAAGATGCAGACTGGGTTATTGCTATGCAAGAAGAACTCAATGAGTTTAAAAGAAACCAAGTCTGGTATATGGTAGACAGACCAAAACATCAAGGAGTAATAGGTGTCAAATGGGTATTCAAGAATAAACGAGATGAAAAAGGAGAAGTAGTCAGAAACAAAGCTTGACTTGTTGCAAAGGGATACAGTCAACAAGAAGGTATCGATTTTGACGAGACTATTGCACCAGTTGCCAGATTGGAAGCAATCAGATTATTTCTCGCATATGCAGCATACAAGAGATTCAAAGTGTACCAGATGGATGTTAAAAGTGCATTCCTAAATGGTACACTTGAAGAAGAAGTATATGTTGAACAACCACCTGGTTTTGAAGAAGGAAATCCTGACCAGAAGGTATATAGATTAGCTAAACCTGTCTATGGATTAAAACAGGCACCAAGAGCGTGGTATGAGACGTTATCAACCTTTCTGCTGGAATCAGGTTTCAAGAGGGGTTATGTTGACAAAACACTGTTTGTCATTAAAGTCAAAGAACATATCCTTTTGGTGCAGATATATGTAGACGACATAATTTTTGGATCCCAATCTTCCAATTTATGTGATAAATTTGCTGAACTAATGAAGAAAAAATATCAAATGTCCATGATGGGCGAGATGAATTTCTTCTTAGGCTTGCAGGTAAAACAGCTACCAGATGGTATCTTTGTAAATCAAGCAAAGTACATTAACGATCTGGTCAACAAGTTTGGAGTTAAAGACAGCAAGCCAGCCAAGATTCCAATGCAGACGAATGGAAAGATAGACCCAGATCCAGAAGGCAAACCAACACCTATAACAAAATACAGAGGCATAATTGGCTCACTACTATACCTTACTGCAAGTCGACCAGATATCACGTTTGCAGTAGGAGTATGTGCCAGATATCAAGCCAATCCCAAAGAATCACATATGGAAGCTGTCAAAAAGATACTTAGATATCTTAAAGGAACAGCTCACGTTGGTCTCTGGTATCCACATGACGACAACTTTGAACTAACAGGCTATTCTGACTCAGATTATGCAGGATGCAAACTGGACAGAAAGTCTACCTCTGGCACATGTCAGTTTCTAGGAAACAAGTTGATATCTTGGTTTTCAAAGAAACAGACATCTGTTGCCACATCAACAACAGAAGCAGAATATATGGCTGCTGGAAGCTGTTGTGCACAAATCTTATGGTTGAAACAGCAACTAAGGGATTACGAGATCGAAGTAAAAGAGATACCAATATTCTGTGACAGTTCAAGTGCAATAGCTATAACACAGAATCCAGTACTTCATACCAGGTGCAAACACGTTGATGTGAGACATCATTTTATTAGAGATCATGTGGAAAGAAAGCACATCCAGATCGAGAAGATTCATACAGATATCCAACGTGCTGACATTTTAACTAAAGCTCTGCCAGAAGAAAGATTTAAGATGCTGTGTGGAATGCTTGGATTACTAAGTCTGGATGATAGAATAGCAGAAGGTTAACAGAATGTTCAAAGCAGAAGGTTAGCAGAATGTTAACAACAGAAGGTTAGCAGAATGCTAACAGCAGAAGGTTACCAGAATGTTAACAATAGAAGGTCACCAAAATGTGAAATTCACCAGAACACTTTCTTTCCCAGCCTGTTTTGTCCTCACTGACAGGCTGACCCAGGACACTTCCCAGTAGGTCACCCATCATAGTATTGCTCCAAGCTAAGCACGCTTAACCTTGGAGTTTCTACTAAGGGGTCACCTGTAAAGATGATGCACCATGTTGGTATGAGTAGTACTAATCAATTTATTTAACCTCTCGTCAACAATGGTAGTGCAGGCCCTTTTCGACTGAGGCAGGCCGCACTCCCATAAGTTCTCTCGGGTACGATACACGGAGGACCCCCCCTCCGGGAGGTGCTGGAGTCCACTTCCCAACAATTTTCTAAATCTTCTATTTTTGTGATGATTAGCACAACTTTGGGAACTGGGATCGAGAAAATCCCTGCAAGAAATAGAAAAAGGGAAGTTGCTGAAAAGAAAGAGATACGCACACGCTCGCCTACAAACCCTAGGATCTAGAGCGTATATCTCACGCAAGGAAAGGCGGCAAAACGAAGAATGAAGCGGGAAATCTAAAAAAAAAAGGGAGATATTCATTCAACCCTTCATTTTCTATGCTTTCATCTGTGCCATTAATTATTATGTTATATATATGCGATATACATCTCAGAACTGTTCACCTTCACTTTCTTTGCACTGAGCACTACTTTCTTTAAGCACTTAAGATTATCTCGACTTGTTTCCTCTGCAAAACTCTTTCAAAAACATCTTACGTTTTATCATGGCACCCCAAACTTCTTTGTTTCTTCAACACGTGGCCGAGGTTCAGAGGTTTCTCTCGCCTGAACCATATGCTGTGTTTGATACTCACGGATTTCGAAAACTTGAAGAAATCTTTGCCATGGTTACACGCTGCAAAGGTTTTAAGTTTATATTCCTTATATCTGCATCTTACTTTCATGATTGCTCTCTTATGAACTGCCTATGCCTTGTATGTTCTTCTAATTAACTGCTTAGACGTGGACATTTATACCTGTTCATATAAACTGATGAATATACATATATTTGCTCTGTATGTTCTTATGATATTAGGTTTCTGCAATATTGTCACCTCTCATCCCAACACATTTTTGGCAAAACAAGTGGCTTCATTCTATCTAACATGGCAGAATGATAAACATGGCTTTGAAGCAAATGTGTTGATGCCAATCGGTGATAGAACCAGCAAAACACCATACAATGTCATCGAAATGATCAACCAGACGTATCGGTTGAAAGATGAAGGTTTAACATTGGATGATATCACTCCTGCGCAACTGCAAGAAGCAGTGGAAATAGTGATGGTGATACCGATCAAATATACTGGAAAAATGTTTCAACGATCCCTACTTCAACCAGGGTTCAAGCTGTTACTCGAACTGGTTCAAAGGATATTCCTGAACCACAGTGGATCGTATGATCAAGTAACTCCTGAGAAATTTCGAATTCTCACGGCAGTTGTCCTAAATCTCCGAGTAAACTTGAGCAGAATACTGTTTGAATTAATGGCTAAGGAAGCAAAATTGGTCACATATACCAAGGATAGCAGAGGCAGAGGAACTTCAGTGGAAGTTAGAAGAAATCTACGACATTCCACCAAGATTAGTCTGATGGTGGAACGATTTTTTAAGCAAAAAGTCTGGGAGGATGCTGTGGAATTCAACACCAGTCTCTCCATACCCAAAGATCAACATCAGCTTGAAATGTCTTTGGGACTCTCACCACAATTTTTCAACAAAATAACAGATGAAGTGCATCGTGTAGCAGCACTGGAAGTGGGTAGTTCTAACCCTACATGGATACCACCTACTAAAGGTGTTGAAAAGAAGAAAGAGAAAGTTCCCAAGGAGAGAGTGGTAAAAGAAAAGACAGCGCGTAAACGAGGAAGTTCTGTTGAGACAGAAACGTCTGCATCTCAACCTAAATAGAAGAAACGCAGACTGCGAAAAGTTCAAGAGTCCCCACCACCACCAGAAGATGCTGCAGAACAATCAGAACCAACAGAACAAGAAAAGGAGGCCACACAGGCAGCAACAGAGACTCCAGCAGGTGATGTGGAACCAGAAACAAGCCATATTCCACATCAAGAGAAAGATTTTTCTCCAGCTAGAACAGCTACACCCTCACCACACCGAATGGAGAAAATAAGTGAGGATGAGGAGAAAGAGGAAGGAGAATCAACAGATGAGGAGGAAGAAGGGAAACGTCAGGCAGAGAGTGTTATCAATCTGCTAGAGAATGAGGCAGAACATTCTGTACTTCAAGAGTTTCCTAGCATTAACTTGCTTCCAGAGAGCTTGGGAGTAGCAAGACGCGTAAAATTTTACTTGCTGGTCAAGGACAGCGAGTATTATATTTTTGATGCACTGCTCCAAATCAAAACAATCGAAGACTTAAAGAAAGAAGTGGCAACCCTTCTCAGTCTGCTTCAAGTCTCCACTGTTCAAGAATTGAGAGCAGAATACCAACAACTAATTTCTGGGTTCATGCAGCATGAGGCAGAAAAGTTGAACATCACTCTGCAGACAACACATCCTGAAGCCCAGATGGAAGAAGCAGCACCAACAGAACAACCACCACAACCAGAGCAGGGAGAAGCTCCATCCAAGATGCCTGCCAAGAAAACACCAATCATCGACCTTGACTCAGGTGATGATGAACCAGTAGGCCAGAACATTGGTGGCGAACCAAGCAATGAAATATACACTCAAGGTGCTGCACAGAAGCTGAAGAAACATGTCAACTTCTACACCATGGAAGAAATCTTGGAGAGAGAACCCAAAACCTTCAATAACTATCAACTAGACAATCTGATCACTCTTCGAGTTGAAGATCAGATGACTGATATATGCAACTCACTTCAAGAGAATGCAACACAAATACTCACTGATTTCAACAAATATCAGAAGGATTACGTCAATGACATGGATGAAGACATACGAAGAAAGCTCAGAATCGTCAGGAAGGAGCTTGACAAGAAGATTGATGATGATAGATTGGCAAATGAAGTGGGTCAAGCCAAGATCAATCTTCGCCTGACTGGAATAGAAGAAAAAACTGAAAAGGCCACTACCTTGCTAGCTGATCTTCTGGCAAAACAACAAGAAACAATTGCTGCTGCTGTCGAACAGAAAGGAACTCAACTTGCTGCTCAGTTAAAGGAAGATTCTGACTTATCCATCCATTCTCAATTCGCCACATTTGAAAATGAGAAATTTGTGGAGCTGATGAAGAAACACCAAATGGATGTATTAAATGATCTTCTTTATCCGAATCCAAAAGAATTTGAGACCCAGAGCAACCGCCTTACTGCTGTCGAAGAGTTACAAGAAACTTACGACAAAACTTTGTCCACATTGAACAGCAGGCTCGAACAAAAACTGGATGCCTCCAACCAGACAGTCAACTTTCTGCTAGGGTTCAAAGCTGAAGCTGAGGAGAAATTTGAGAAAATGACAGAAGAGATTGCCTCACTTCGCACACTCATCACAACACTCTTTGATGATGTCGAAAAGGGGGAAATTTCGGGAGGCAAGGGAAGCAGCAAGGGAGGAAAAGAAAGCAGCAAAAGCAAGAGCTTAAGGACACCAGAAATGGGACAGGGAACATAAACACCAGCACCAACTCAACCCAGACCTACCACACCTCCAAGACTTGACCCCACCCTACTTGGTACAAAACAACAAGACAAACCAACACCAGTCTCTGATACACAACGCAGCAAGGGTGACAAAGGGAAGAAACCAGTGGATGAAGGAGATCAAATTGCTAAGTTGCTGTTATTTGGAGTTAGCATGGAGCAGGCATGTGACCCAATATTCAGAACTCAATTTTACAAAGATCAGGCAGAGAAAGAGAGGAAGATAACGGCACAGGAGGCCAAAGAAAAGTCATTCCAAACACCTTTCTCATCCCCATCATCTGCTGAACGCTCACAACAACAATCCTCCCAATCAACTACTCAGTCCAAGAAGAAGAAAAAGAAACCCTTTGTCTGGAACCTATCTCTGAAGAAGCAGACACCCAACGATGCATGGGTTCCAGAAGGGGATCAAAATGACTGGGAGAAAGTAAAGCAGGGTTTCATCCTGAACAGATACTTCTTGAAGGAGCCTACATATTCAGAGTCAATTCCAGATGAGGACTTCAATAGATATCTGGATAACTTCAGTGACCAGGGCCTCATACAGAGGATCAGAACAGCTGCTTCTGATGCCAAAACTCAGCTCAAGGCCCCGGAGAAAGAGTTCATGGTGTGCCCAACAATACCTGGCAGCAACATTCCTGATAAGACATACATTCTGAACTACATCAACCAGCTGGCCAAGATCAAGGGCTACAAAATCGATAATCATGACCCGATCTATGCCAGAGTAAGAGACGGGATCTATGAGAGCATCCAGTTAGTATCTGATGCGCAGAGAGAGAAGATGAAGAAGGGCGGTGCAGCCAGATGGTTCTCTTAGATAGATCTTTCCTCTTATTTTCTGTTTTTGCTCTCCATTATTTCTGTTGTCCACCTGTACTTATCGATTCTGATATTTATTGATGTGGAGTTTTCTAAAGACAAAATCTTATTGTCCAGAATCTTTATTGTTATTTATTGTTATTTAACTTAAATAACAATTGGCTAATCTCTCCAGAACATGATACATGTTAATTTGGTTACGCTGATTTAGTGTGGTTTCGACATCATCAAAAAGGGAGAAATTGTTGGGAACCCTACAAATAATTTAAGTTTTGATGATGTTCTCTCGAAAACACACTTGATATTATTCATGTTCTGTATTATTTCTATTTTGTCTCCTTGTAACAGATGAAAGCTGAAGCAAGTCTAAGCAACAGAAAGCTGAAGCAAGTCTAAGTACCAGAAAGTTGGAGCAAGACAATTTTAACAGAAAGTTGAACCAGAAAGCTTCAAACAGAAAGATGAAAGAAGTCTCAGACAGAAAGCTGGAGCAAGACAACTTTAACAGAAAGTTAAACCGGCTGAACCAGCAAGTCTTAGACAGAAAGTTGAACCAGCAAGTCTTAGACATAAAGCTGAACCAGCAAGTCTTAGACATAAAGTTGAACCAGCAAGTCTTAGACAGAAAGTTGAACCAGCAAGTCTCGAACAGAAAGTTGGAGCAAATCAACTTTAACAGAAAGTTGTTCAACCAGAAAGTACTCAACCAGTGTTCAACCAGAAAGGCATTAAAACCAGAAAGGACGTAACCAGAAGGTTCCACCCAAAATAGAAAGAGTTGAACCAAACCTGTCAATGATGGTAACAGATCAATAGAGCTATCAAAACCACCAAATGACAATGCCCCTCTCATCATATCTCTTACCACGTCAATATTAAAGTTCATCCATCGAGAATTGGAAAGAGAATCACTGATTGACACGAAGAAGGAAAGTAATCACAGTTGATCTGCTTTCCATTCATAGAAGATTCAGTCAACGATCCTACAAGGAAAGAAGAGATATGATTGATTGGCAATCCACAAATCAAATCACGCCAATCAACAAACGGCTAGAATTTCAAAATTCAAAGCCTATATATGTTTGGAGATTTAAAGTCTGATTAGAGCTAGCGATATATTACTGAAACATTCTCAAGCAATTCCATCTCACATCAGATAAAAGCTTCAAACCGTTCGTGATCGCAATCACACCTCGATTCAAGTCTGTCTTATCGAGAAAGGAAGGAGATATTTGCTAGCTAGTAGTTTTCTAGTGGATTAACGTGAAGAAATCCTATTTACAGTAGTTTTTCTGTAAGTTGTAAAGGGACACGACCCTTATTCGTGCATAAGTTTCAATCAGGTTTGTAATTGAAACTTGTGGCTCGTTCTCAGCGAGTATAAATAAGAGAGTATCCTAGTAGTGGATATCTAATCCAGTTTGGATTAGACCGTGGACGTAGGGGGTTTCCCGAACCACGTAAAATAACTGTGTTATTTACTTTCTGCATTTTTATTCCAGTTGTTTTATTCACTATCTGTCACTCTCATACAAACTGCATTCTTAATCAATTCTCTAAATACTCGACTAAGATTTGAAAGGTTTTCTAAAACAAGAGCACCGACTTAGTCCACCATTATTCCGCACACAATACACTGTTAGAAAATAAGATCACTCTTACTTTCTGCTTTGTATTACTCACTTGAGAGATTCTGCTTGGGCAGAACAAGATTGATTAGATAGTCAATCTGGTCTGTCACGTTGAGCAATCTGTAATCCAGAAAGCTTAAGTCTCTCTCCTTAATTAGTCAAGTAAACTGAAAAGTTTGTATTTGGTGTATTCCCCCCCCACCCCATACACCAAACCTTGCTCTTTCGGGACCAACAATAATTAATACTTCTAAGTGTAAGGAATTACTATCCTTGGCTAACTTGAGAGTTTATTCTCGGATCTAAAGAAAAACTCAACTATTACACGAGTCTAGGAGTCTTATTTCTAGAGGAGTCGGTTGATGATTTCTAAGTCACTTTATGATTCGGGAATTTACTATACCCAATAAGTAATTATTGGATAATATAACTAAAGACATTTCTAACTTAATATCTCGATCCTTAGATCGAGATAAATAATTTCTAATTAAGCTAGTTAAACTTCAATTGTCACACTATAAGCATGATGTATAATTTAATCATTTCTTTTGATTAAATTCTAATCAATCAATTAAATTCTCACTTGGTAAATAAATTTCTAATTAATCGATTAAGTCTTCAAATTTAGCTTTAAAACTCTATCCATGGGTCTAGTTAATTAACTCGTGATTCATTAGGTTAATAACTAACTCAATTAGGACTAAGTAAATTGTCTTTAGTTCATTATCCTTTCATCTAGTCATTTCTTCTTATAATTATCTTAATAGGCTCAACATCCTAATTAATTAATTTAGATCCATTTAGAATAATGGTGTAGTCTAGTTAAATAAATTATCTCGGCCCATAATTATTAATAGCTCGGCCCAGTCAATATCTGAATTATTCATCTTCTGGCCCCATTAATTTGGCCCAGCTCGTTTTATTTATGGGCCCAACATAAGTAATATCCGGCCCGTTAACCCGGCCCAGATTCTAGATTATTCTAACCAATTAAGCCCTAGTCTCTTTTCTTTTCTTTTTTTGTTCACTTCTTTCCCAGAAACCCCCCCCCCCTTCGCCTCACCCTGTTTCTTCCCCAACAGAGAC
>JAPKLX010001231.1:0-24219 GCA_026898415.1 Leonotis leonurus | reverse complement strand
ACGTGGTTCGGGAAATCCCTACGTCCACGATCTGATCAAAACTAGACCAGATTATCCACTACTAGGATACTCTTCTTCTTTATACTCGTGGAGAACGAGTCACAAGTATCAATCAAACCTAGAAGGATACTTATGCACGAAGTAAGGGTCGTGTCCCTTTACAACAGATTACCTCTACGTTACCACTAGAAAACTACTAGCTAGCAGGGTGATCTCCTTTCTCTCGATAAGACAGACTTGAATCGAGGTTGGGTTGGTGTGAAGTAGAATCACAAGTTGTTTGAAACTCTTAGTCTAGTTAAAAGAATGATTGCTTGATAGTAGATTGTCGATGTAGTGCTCATATATCTCCAGACCTTGAACTTCAAATATATAGGCCTATGAATTGAAAATTCTAACCGTTGTTGATTGGCGTGAGATTGATTGTAGATTGCCAATTACTGGTATCCATCATATCTGTTCTTGCCTTGTAAAAACATTGACTCAATCCTCTAAGTATGGAAAGCAGATCGCTAACTGTTACTTTGAGTCAATCGTGGATTCTCTTTCCAAACCCTATTGGATGGACTTCAATCTTGACGTGGCAAGAGGATATGATGTGTAGGATGATGTCATCTGGTGGTTTGTTGACTCTATTGATCTGGTGATACGCTGTGATCATCGATCTGGTCTGTGATCTGGTTGCTGTCTGTCACAACAGATCGATTTCTTCTTGGCGAGAAATATTG
This sequence comes from Leonotis leonurus, assembly GCA_026898415.1. Lineage (NCBI taxonomy): Eukaryota > Viridiplantae > Streptophyta > Magnoliopsida > Lamiales > Lamiaceae > Leonotis > Leonotis leonurus. Next base: position 23,491 of record JAPKLX010001231.1, on the reverse strand, counting down.
GCATTCATCCTATACTATCATAGAAATGACTTCTATAGGAGTAATTCCTTTACATGTTAAGTCATCTCCTAATCTGTTCTCTATCAGATTCCACTTTACATGTAGTGATCTGTTGATAAAGATTGCACTCTATCATCAAAACCAAAATTATGTTAGGGTTCTCAACATTAATTAACACTAGAGATAAAGATTGTCTCAATCAATGATCGATGTGTACAAGATAAAGTTTGGTATAAGAATTCCAAGGAAATATTTTCCACAAAAACGGCCATGATACTTGGAAGAAAATAAGAATTTCTTTTTATAATGAAACAAGGTGTTCGGCTCAATAATAATAAGAGGAAAATGATGATCCAATAAAAATACCATGATGTTAGGATTCACATAAGATGTGTGAAAATATTTCAATGATTGAACAAATCGATAAAGGAAGGGAACAAGATATGTTTTATGGGCGATACGATCTTAGAAATTTCGACACAATCAAAGTTTTACATTAGTAGAGCTTTTCCAATATGAAGATGAAAGAATGGGATGTTAGTAATATATTGTAAATGAGGTAGAAGGTGGTTCGTAAGGAAACTTGAGTAATTAGATTTTATAGGAGTTGAAATTTTATTTTTGGGTAGTGTGAGATGTATCCAACATATACATAAGGTGTACATGATAGCGAGAAAAGGTAGGCTCTCGATTTCATTCTGACGATTAGTTCTTGTTATCCGAGTGGCTCTCTTCGAGATTTCTCCTAGGTCGGATGTGATTAACACTAGTTAGTATCGGGGCTAGTTCTTAGGAAAGCTATGTATTAGACAATAGTCTATTTCAATTATACAAATCTATCGATGCTCCATCTTCTTGATAAGGGGATGTCATTGACTTCTCTCGTTTTTGTATGATTGCATCTTATTTAAACATTGGTTGACACCTGGTGTGTCAGGGCTTGATATCATCGCAACGCTTTCGTCTCCTCAACTCCTCATCATGCACATAACATTTTAAGGTAAATGTATTAAGAGTTAAATGAGTTTCTTGTTCGTTGCTACTTGGTCTTCCATAGTGGCACTTTTGAAGTTCACGCGATGCCTTCGTTAGAAAATCTCCTCTTCATCGTAACTCGTTGGAGTAAGGTATAGCTCTACATATTCGTTAATGGGTATATTCTCGTTTCTATTTAGTTTCGTGAAGCATACCACCTTATTTCAATCTGGATCTATTCTGTCAAAAGCAGTCTTATCATAGAATTCATCGTCATCTATTTATAAACAACAAGGGAGAGACCTTCATTCGCCACTTTAGTTTATGATAGTAATAAGTAGACATTCTAAGACACGTAAGAGTCACTTATCATCGTCATAAGTTCTTCTAAACAAGATCATTAGTTCATTGAGGGATCTAGCTTAATTCAAGTTCTCTAGACCTGTGAGTCTAAGTTCGAACTCTTCTACCAGTAACTTAAGAGTCAATTCATAGTCATTCTCATAGTCTAATTCGAGAACTACAATTCTTCTATCACTATCATAGTGGTCACAATACGTTAGATGGTTTACAATATCAGCATCTCCACCTATGTGGTACTTCACCGTTTAGACAAACGAATAGCTTGGAATGTGGTAATCTCATCATCATTATTATTATTTCGATCTCAAGGGCTTCCTTTGTCCCTATCTTGATCATGTGAGCATCCAATACATCAGTATAATTACACGATTTAACCAGTGATCATCTTAAATATTATCCATTTGATTTCAAGGGTTACTATGCCCCTATCTTGATCACATAAACATATTCATTTGATCTCAAGGGTTTCTACGCCCCTATCTTCATTACATAAAATATATCAATGTCTCACAATACTGCCAAACATTACGCATTCATAACTGAATCAACATATCTGAAAACTTTCCAATGTTCATTTTCATAGGCAACTTTAAAAAAAATGATTCTCATAGTTTCATACATGTAATCCATTAGAACATTTCTCTTCATATAACATGACCCATACATGTCATTTTAAAAGTATTTACAAATTATTTCGAAAACTTGGTATTCACTTGAAAACATTATGACCTTCTTTTCTGAGGCAGTGAAGAGCGCTACGAGGTGGCCAAAGAATAATTTCCCTCTTATGAATCTAGAGAAATAAATTCTAGACTCGAAAAATAATAAGAAAGGGTTTCCGTATCCAGAGCGAACCAAAGCTCTGATACCACTCTGTCACGCCCCGCAGGATGGGGCCTATGCGGAATAAGAATTCAACGAAAATATAATTGAGAAATATTTCATAACGACAAAGTAATGATTAACAATAGAAGAAGAAGGGTAAACTCCAGGATTTTGGACACTCTAGATACAACACGAGTTCAATGTATGAAGACATTGAACCGTAAACATTGAAATAAATAGGATCAAAAGTTGAAAGTTTTATATTGACGGTCAGCATGATAGACCATGAGTTTGGATAATGAGGGTCATCAATAAGATGAAACCGACTAGCAGCGGAATAAATAACAATATGACATTCATCTCACCAACGTAATCGACATATATGAATAAGACACTCGATGAGGCCCACTTCGTCGCCAACTCATCACCGTCCTCCTAAAATCTGAAAAGAAAATATTTGAAAGAAATTTTGGGCTGAGTACTTGTGTACTCAGTGTGAGTCATTGCCCGACTTTTTCAGTGAAAAACAACATAAATCGTCATTTAAAGAATATTACATGCCCAACCATATGATGCATGGCATTTCAAAACAAAAGCCCACCATACACATATGAAAACATACATTTTACCATCATATCGAGCTTGTCATCATTCTTTGCTCATTCATTGTGTTCCTCATTGCGACTAGACGGGGAAAATCGAAGTCTTCCGTGAATAATCCCCTTTCGCCAAGACCGGGGAACCTGGCCAAGTTCACCCGATCCGGACTTTCCGTGTACACTACCTTGGCTGGATCCGGCTCAAGGCACAATTGTTAACTTACATAATTGGCAGCACCAATCAATGGGTACGGTACTGTAAATTCACATGAGCATAATAAAACATTTGGCATGTAAATTCACATTTTCATAAAAAGCAGTTCGAGCTTATTAACTCAAAATACTGTACTGTAAATAGACCCACACCTGTCACCGATGTATGGAGCTCACATTCCATTGTATATGATAGATGATATTCCTCGGTAAGACCCTACAAGATGAATCTCATGGCTAAGTACAAATTGATAGGCGCTAACATCTTCTCCAACCTTAATCAATTCTAGTGCTTCCTCAACTTAATGTCTAACCATTCTAATGTTGACCTATTTATTACCCGATGATCATCATTTACGAGACTCGTCCAACCACTTAATCAATTTCAATCCATTTGTAATCAATTCGAGCGTCAAGATAGAAGGAGTAAAACTTAGCTAGACTAAACAACTACTTTAAATAATCACATCGTTTGTCAACTTCGAGTAATGACTCGTTTCAACTTAATAGGATTGTGGATTTCTCATTATATTTATTCGAAATAATCATGTTCTAAGTTTCATTTAAAAGTAAAGGAATTCGTAATGACTAATGAGTTGAGATATGTTTGGACTTCCAATTGTGATTCTTAGTGAAAACTTACACAGACACATTTTCGAAAGGAAATTTATCTCAACTATTAAAGATAAATTTTTGAAATTTCAACAATAACTTTTCAAAATTCCAAAGTCAATATTTTTCAAGAGAACATATTCAAAATTCATTTTTAATACCCCTCAAAGAATAAAAATATGAGGTTATACTTTCAAAACCTTTTAAAACGTTTAAAACTTGTATTTTTGTTAGTCTATCAAACGAAATCTAATGAATGTGAAATTTTACACAGCTACTAAAAACATCATAAGGAACATGCCTTAAAAATAGTTTTGAGTTTCATTAAGCCAATAATCTAAAATAAAATCACATAGTTTCGAAATAATTTTCGCAAGCACACATATTCAAGTTAAATGAGCAGTTGAATTTGAAAAATCATAATAAATCGAAAATAACTCAAATTGTATCAAATTAAATTTTAAAGTTACCATAATGTCTAAAAGTTTTATATTCTGAAAACAAAAAACGTAAAATCATTTTACTAATTTTTTACCGAATTTTCAAAGTTAGACAAATGCCCAGATTTTCGCAGGATTTGACAGTTTGCACAATCATTTTGAAAAATTTATAAAAAATCGAAATATAACGAAACTGAGTGATTCAAGTTGGAGATTACTCCTAACTCGTTCTAGTATTTTATCATATTAACAAAACCAAAATTCGGATATCATACTGTACAGAAACGACGAAACAGAAAAACGGGCAGAAGCTTCAACATAAGAATGTAATGCAAGATTTAGTCTCCTAGTTCATCATGTTTTATCACTAACGCAACATCAAAATATTAATCTTCAAATCAAATAACTATATTATCACATACTAACACAAGATAATTCATAATCCTACCATATTCCGGTCTAAATTGGTAAGGAGAAAGAACAATGACTACCTTATTGAAGAGCTAATGAGTGAAGGTGAAGCTTTCAAGGTGGGCTTGCCGGAGTTTTCCTCTCCTCACCAGAGCTGCCCTTTTCTTGCCGGAGCATGGTTGTGAAAAGGGTAGAAAGAAGGGGTGAGAGGTGAAGGATGACAAATGGAGAAATTAGAAGGTAAGAAAGATCAAACTTACTACCTTGGCCAAAAGTTTTACCTTGCATGGCTGCCTTCCAACCATTTTCTGGAAAATCGGACCCCGAAATTAGAATCTACACGTCGAAAGGAAGCTCGGGGTGAAATTTGGGCTCATTTGGTCGTCGGAAAATTTTTCCGGTGACCGGCTGGCGGTGGTCCGGTGGCCGGCCGGCGGATGTCCGGCGGCTTTCCGGCAGTGATGGTGTAGAGCACCTCTCTCTAGTCTCTCACTCTATAATTTGGATTGAGTGAAACAAATGAGGAGGAAGGAAATGTATATATATCCCTCTCGTCTTAAACTTTAAAAATTCGCCGAGCACTCAAATGATGTCCGATTTTTACGATCTTGGTGTCCACAGGTTAGTCTCGACGATTTCTATTATTAGGTATTATAATCACGTGACAAGAAAAATTATTTTTCCAATTTAATCATGTGTAAACGTTACCGTTGTAGTCAAACATTTATCTTAAATATTTAAAATTTATAATTACGCTTAAAAAAAAATCTAATATATTCAAACGAGATTTTCTTAATAATAAAATAAAATTTCAAATAAACGTATTGATTTTTCGGGATTTTACAGGTTGATATTTTGATGGGTATGTATATATATATATTATTTTTGATGAGGGTTGTGTCCCAATTTTGGTATCGTTGTCTGCTGTTGTTGGTTGATATTTCAGGTTGGCATATACGTATTTATAGGGTATATGTCGTCCGTTTGTAAAATTTTATTATACTCTCCACTGCTTATCTTAAAACATAATTCATAATATCCTTTATAATATTAAATCATTAAAGAAAAGTAAAGTTTTTCGTAATGTCCTTATTTAAAGAATGGGGGCGTTACATCTTGAGATGGAGCCCCACAGAAGACGAGGAAGCAAAACAGACTGTAGAAGGAGATTGCTCGAATCAAGGGGGAACAGAACTAGTGCAATCTATTCCAGAGCCCACAGAACAAGAGCACATTGCTCCACAAGCTGCAGAAGAGGAACCAGGTAGCAGAGAAGTTGTTCCTAACACAACCTCTATTGATCCGCAACCAGAGAATGAACCAGCTGATGATTCAGCAGAAGTTCAACCACTAGAAGCAGATCACACAGAAGCTGTCAACCCATACTTGTTGGCAGAAAAACTGGGTAACCTCGATATTAATTGTAATATTTTTGGTAACCCTTTCTCTACTCTTTCTATAGTACATCCAGAATTTGAGGAACCAACTTCTAAAGCAGAACTTGAAGTGTCTGAGGAAGAAATAACTCGACGCATAAGGTGGATTGATGCTCATCCATCAGACCTCATTGTTGGGAACACAGAAGAAGGTGTTTAGACCAGAAGGATGCACGAAGAAAGTGTCTTGCTTAGCTGCTATCTCTCCCACACAAAATCACAAGACGTAGATGAAGCCCTTTGAGATGCAGATTGGACACAGGCCATGCAAGAAGAGCTCAATGAGTTCAAGAGAAATTAAGTATGGTATTTTGTAGATCCTCCAACTCATCAAGGAGTCATTGGCGTCAAGTGGATCTTCAAAAACAAGAGAGATGAATTAGGTGAGGTGGTTAGAAACAAAGCAAGATTGGTTGCCAAAGGCTACTGTCAACAAGAAGGAATTGACTTCGATGAAACATTCGTGCCGGTTGCAAGACATGAAACAATTCAACTCTTCCTGGCGTATGCAACGTTTTAGATATTTAAGGTGTTCCAGATGGACGTCAAAAATGCATTCCTCAATAGAATACTTGAAGAAGAGGTCTATCTAGAACAATCGCCCGGGTTTGAAGAAGCATATGACAGCAAGGTTTACAAATTGGCAAAGGCAGTGTATAGTCGTAAACAATCTCCCAGAGCGTGGTACGACACACTGTCAACATTTCTGCTGGAGTCTAGCTTCAAGCGTGGGTCTGTGGATAGGAAGTTATTCATAATCAAAGTGCAGAACTTCATACTCATAATACGGATTTATGTTGACGACTTTATATTTGGGTCCAAATCTCCATATTTATGCGACAAATATTTTGATTTAATGAAGCACAAATATAAAATGTCTATGATAGGTTAAATGAATCTTTTTTTAGGCCTTCAGGTCAAGCAATCACCCACAGGGATCATTAATCAAAGCAAGTATATGAAGGAGCTCATTGAGAAGTTTGGAGTCAAAGATAACAAACATATTAAAACTCCAATTCAATCCATGATGGAACCCATATGAGGGGCTCACGAAACCGCAGGATCCACAGGTTTAATAAATCACAAAAATAATTAATACTTAAAGCCATAAGAGAAAATAATGCAGAAATAATAAATTATACATCTCCTACGCTAAGTCCTCCGCTTGTGGAGAAGCGATTTGAATCGCTAGCAACGATCCAGAATCCACACCATACGAATCTCCTTCTTGAATCTCCACCAAATCCAATCCTAAGAACTTCTATCATATTCCCGGTCTACTTACTAGAATATCGTGTGGGCGAATCTATCTAGTAATCAGAGAAAAAGAAGATCGAAAATTGGAGCATAGAACTCTCAATATTTTCGATAATTTTGGAGAGAATCCCAAGGGGGGGCGCCGATTTCTACTTCTCATGAGAGATAAAATGACTTCTTCTTATTCTCCTTTTATAGACATAGTGGGCTAGGATAGGGCTTCTAAAGAGAATGAATTAGATCACAAATAGTATAACCATAATCCCCTCTTTATCTCTTGCAGTTACAGCTATAATTCAAATTCAAATTTGAATCATATTCAAAATTAATATGGGCTTGGACAAATCCATAATTAAACTAAATTAATTTTCAAGTCTCCTTTTGGGCCCAATTGAATTTAATTAATTGGTTGACCCACCTTTAGACTTAAATTAATTAATTTAAATTAAATTGTCCCCCAATTAATTACTCCATATAAATGCAATAAAGAGCAGTTCTATTATAAATATTTATCGACTCCACTATAGGATAAATATTGAACTCATCTTGATTCATTTGAATTACAGACGTAACCCTTTTGTCATTAATTATTCCCGCGTTTAAGATTTTCTAAATCCATTAATTAATTGAGTTTGCTGACAACTCACAATTAATTAATATATTTTATTCGTTAGTGATTCGGTTCGGAACTTTAATATTACATATGGAATAAATTCTCAACCGGCCGGGTTTCTTATGTAATAAACCTTTCTGAACGCTTCATGGGGATTTATCAACTTGTGTCACCGAGATGCGATTCTAGTTAAGCCAATCACTACTACTCAAGACATCACTATTTAGAGTTACAAAAAACTAACAAGTATAGATAAATCAAAGCAGCGTATAATCAACCGCCTATACTAATGTCATCGTCACAGATTGAGAAATGAACTAATTTTCGAGACCTCATTCTAAGTATCAGCACGTTAGAACTTATATCACCGTGAAACCTCTCAATATGTATACGCAAAGCATGTGTATCCGCTTATACATACCGACATCATTCTGTAGGCTAAGGTCAGCTCTCGCATCGAAATGATATCGCAGCCTTTGCCGACTAGATTGTCCAAGTCTGTCTAGACTGTTTTTATATTACGAAGGAGCCAACTGTGTGACCTTCCGTGATCATCGATCCACCACATAGTCTACAATTGTAATAAATGGACTTGTTTGCAATTCAATATATAACAATAATAAATAACAAACAAATGATAGAAATATTTATTCTCATTAAAGTACAATTGAAAACAAGTTTGATACATCGTCTAAGCATAAAGCATGCTTTGAGGTATACAAACCCTAACAGACCAATGGCCAGATTTGCCTAGATATTGAAGGGAAACCAGTCAACATAACTCAGTAGAGGGGTATAATTTGTTCTCTACTTTATCTTACAGCTAACCGTCCTGACACTACTTTTGCAGTAGGAGTTTGTGCTAGATATCAAGTCCATCCAAAGGAATCGCACATGGAAGCTGCTAAGAGGATTCTTCGTTATCTCAAAGGCACTACAAATCTAGGTTTGTGGTATCCTTGTGATGATAACTTTGAACTAACTGGCTACTCAGATGCAGATTATGCAGGTTGCAAACTAGACAGAAAATCAACTTCTGGAACCTGTCAATTTCTTGGCAACAAGTCAATATCATGGTTCTCCAAGAAATAGACTTTTGTGGCAACCTCTACAACAGAAGCTGAGTATATGGCCGCTGGTAGCTTCTGTGCACAGATTCTGTGGCTAAGGCAACAACTCAGAGACTACGAAGTATTGATCCAGAACGTGCTTATCTACTGTGACAGCTCAAGCGCCATCGCTATCATAGAGAATCTCGTTCTCCACACCAGATGCAAGCATGTAGATATCAGGCATCACTTCATCAGAGACCATGTGGAGAAAAAGAACGTGCAGATCGTAAAGATCCACATGGATGTGCAAAGGGCGGACCTATTGACGAAAGAACTGGCAAAAGACAGATTCAAGATGTTGTGTGGCAAACTTGGACTTCAAAGTCCGGATTAGAGAAAGAACGTGTAAATACAGAACGTGATAAGTAGATCGTGGAACACATATTATGTTACATAGACGTATGTAACAGAACTAGTATACACACTGATCGCACAACACTGTTTGTAGAAACACAGATCTCGATCTCCACATCACTCAAGTCTATCCTCAAACAGTCAACTAGAAGTGAAGCAGAAGAAGCTCAATGCAAAGAATTTGACACAGAACATAAGACAATGAACGTTCACATAAGACATACTCCTTACATAACGTCACAAATTATGTCTCAAGACTTTGACCAGTGTATTTATTACACTTGGCATTTATAAAGGGGAACCAGAGAATCTGTAACATTCTATGTGCTTAATCATTTGCCTTGTATTAAATTGTTCATTTATTGGTCAATGCCCTATGTTAATTAATCTTGTTCCCCATGACATCTAGATAAAGCGGTGAAACGACGTTCATTAAATACAAAGCATGCCTTTTTCAGAGTTGAAACACAAAATGAGGGAAACAATCATGTAATCCCTCGCCGCCTAAACTCATTCGCAGAAGGTGCATCACATGCGCTGCCACGTCGGATGGAATATGGAAAATAACTGTTTAGAGTGGGAAAAAGCGAAAATAGAGAGTGATCGAGACCGTTCAAATTTTATATTTTACCTTCTGTGATCTCAACCGTTCATTTAATTGCTATATATATCATTAAATGCTCTACTGTTTGTCTTTATGCATTCAAACCCTTTCATCTTTTCGATCCATCGCTTATCGCTCTCAAAATATTTGCTCCAGAAATATTTTCCAAACAACCTTACAAATCTTCATCTTTACTCAAACTCTTTTACAAATCATGGCTTCAGTTTCTGGACAACAATCTTCGTCCGAAGCCACTCCCCAAGCCCACCATATTGGCATTCAAATGATCAGATTTGTTAAAGAGAGGCTTCAATATGAGAATTTCGCCGTGTTAGAATCATATGGATTCGAAGTCGTGGAACCAATGTTTGAAATGATTAAGAGAAACAAAGGTGTTTATCAAATCTTTGTGTTTTGAAATATTTTTGAGCACAAAATGCAAAAGCTCTTTGTACTATTTCTGCATTTCTGCCGTTTGATATTCACATTTAGGATATGTGTGTTAGAACTAAGTATCAATATTCTACTTTTATCATATATAATATAACTGCAATAAATGTTTATGTGGTTATTGTGTTTTTTCGTTTTGTTAAAGAAACTCGGTCTTACAAACTTTTGCTTTATGCTAATAGGTTTCCATAGAATGCTCACTTGCACACCAACAATGCAGCTCCCTAGATAGGTTGCGTCTGCATTTTTGAACTGTGATGTAATTGATGATGTGCCTTCTGTATACCTTCGCACAGAAACAAACAGTTCACAAAATGAAGTCCGTTCTGTCTACGACATGATTTTCAAGGCGTGCAATCTGAAGAACTTTGATGGAATCAACATATTTACAATACCAAATGAAGAGATCCAGCAAGTGATCAAGAAGGTGGTTGTTATCCCCTTTCAATGGGATAACAAGATGTTCAACAGGAATCTGCTTGACCCAGTGCACAGACTGCTCATTGACTTTATCCAGATGGGCTTCCTGGGTCACAGCGGATTGTACGACCAAATCACGCCATTGAAGTTAATGATAATATTTGTTGTATTGCTACAGAAGAACTGGGCCACCATTCTGTTCAAATTAATATGTGTTGAACAAAAGTTGGTCTATATTGCCTATGAGGACGGCAAGGCAATAGGAGTCTCTACACAGCGCCCACTTCGTTTAGCCAACAAATTCTCTTACGTCATTGAGCAAACCATTCCCAACCCCACTCTGCCCTGGAAGGACACAGAACCTTTCAACCAGATGGTCCTGATGTCCAAGGACCAACTGCAGATGGAGAAAATTTTAGGTCTTACAACACAGACCTTCGCTAAAGCTGATCCTATTATGAGGAAACAACTTCTGGAGGTTGGTCATTCGAATCCCACTTGGGAGGAGCCCCATGTTGGGAAGGCCCAGCAGAAGATGACAACAACAACCACAGCAGCAGCAGGAACCAAACGCAAGGCCACAGTGCCTAAGGGACCGGCTGCAGAGAAAGTTAAGGAAACTACACCAAAGAAGAAGCAGCCAGCACCTGCTAAGGCCCAGAAGAAGAAGAAAGCGCCAGTTCTTGACCTGCATCTTTTAGACGAATCAGATGATTAAGCCACCCCTACTGATACTCAATTGGAGTTGAAGCAGTACCGCCAATCCATTCCTCAGATCTCGATTCCCTCTGAGTCAGAGGAGTATTTTGATTCACAACTTTGCCACCGAGTTCGATCAAATCCAGCAGCTCAACAACCACTACAACCAGTCATCCTGATCTCGTCACCAGTACAGCAACAACACTCATCACCGCAACCACTTGCGATTATCATGTCTGCACAGAACATTAACTTTGATGTTTTAGAGGAGGAGGGAGAAGAGAGCTCAGACCCTATGCTAAGGCATGCACAAATCGTCCTGGAGCAGATTAAGGAGACAGTTGTTGACGAGATAGCAGACTTGATGCCAGGGATACAACTTACACCTACAACACATGCAATGGCCATTCAACTAAGGATTTATCTGAATATAAGAGACAGCCTCTACTACACTCTGGATGTTGTTCTCAAAGTGATGACCTTGGATGATATGAAGGTCAAAGAAGGTAATCTGATGAGCTACTTCTCATTCATGGATCTGAGCTATCTGCGCTTAGGATTTTGTGTTTTGGTATTGGCCAGAATGAGGTTGGAAGTCGAAGAGTTGCAAGTCGATTTGAGATTTTATTACAAGTCCGAGGCGGAACTATACCATAGAGCTGGTCCGTTCTTAGAAGAATCATCTTCTATTCCCCCACATACTCAATTGGAAGGATTTGATAGCGAGCATGTAGATGAAGAGATCCTGATTGATTCTCCACCCTGACCAACCTTTCTGCAGTTAGAAGTTGGCCCGTTGTGGTCAAGAAGAGTCCAAAGAAGGGCATTCAAGGTGCTTTAGTCGAAGATTTTATTTCTGACGAAGTTTTTACCCGAGGAACAGATCCACCCGGCTACAAGCCATTTTCTGTACAAGAACTTTTCAACATATCACCCCCTGCTGTCACATTCCAGAACGTGAAGTCGTTCATAGCCAAGTCAGTGAAGATGTTGCTAACCTCGCGCAGGTTTTTTTGGATGCTGGCAACATAGCTTTTCACATCTTTGGGTGCCTAAACCCATGGCCGGGATTTTATCTATTTCTACCAAGTTATCCGCAAAACAGAAGGATGCATTGGAAACACAGAACAAAGTAATTGTTGATCTACGCGCACAGATTGTCTCAGAACGCACATCTCGAGGATCTCCAGAAGATGGTGAAGGACCATGTCGAGGGTGTTGTGGCTAAGGCATCTGCAGAGGTTTCCAAATAGATAGCCAATTTTGATTTCGCCTGTTTTTCAGGTGAAGTACAAAAGCTTGTCCCCATTGCTGCCAAACCACTATGTTTTGCAAGAAAGATGACGTGGATGAAGTAAAGGGTATGTTCGAAAGCGTGCAAGAGACCACAGACCAGCATACGAATGATCATGTCAATGCTCACTCTGTACACGAGAAGAAACACAAGGAGATGGACCAGAACACTATAAATACTCTTCAAGGGATACTACATCAACTACGGATTCTCAAGCGATTAAACTCTTCAGAATTTCAAGCTCAAGAAGTACTCAAAGAATTCAACGCTCACATTCACTTCATTTAACTTTTCTGCTATCTTAGAATCCCAGTACTTAGCTACTCAAAGATTTATCTTAAGCTATAACTCACACCTCACATAGAACTAAATTGTATTTAGATACAAGCACTGTAATTTTAGTTCTTATCCTCCTCTAGCCTTCAAGTGATAAGTCACGACTTTCTTCGTGCACTAATCAAGTCAAGTTTGGATTTGTTGTAATGACTGGTTCTCTACCAGCCTAAACAAGCGAAGAGACTTTTCACAGTTAGTGAATTTACTATCGAGTTGATAGTCGTGGACGTAGGGGTGTTTCTCAAACCACGTTAAACTTTGTGTTCTTACATTAAAGCTCTTACTTTCTGCACTTTATCTCATTATCATATTTTGTGTAGTGCATATTCTGTAAACAATCATGTAAAGAACATTTGGCTTAAAACAAAATATTTTCATTAATTGAGCAACAAATTCAACCACCACATTCCGCATAATTTGTATCTCCTTCTGTGAGAATAGATCACATAAACAGAACACGTTTTTTTGATACACAGAACCTGACCAACATTTTGCATCATAATCATCCCAATTCTACAATTAAGACATCATATGTAGAAAACCCTCACATAATAACGGTTGTTCAAAATACATGAATTCGCAATGGAACGAATCGAAACAAAACTGAAGGATCGATAATCAACAACAATCAACATCCTAATCTCATATAACTATCAAGTAAAGTGGCTCTGATACCATTTGTAGGAACATAATTGCATAAGAAGGGTGAAAGTTGTAAACCATATTTCATGATCTCTATTGATAATTATCCAAAGCGTTGAATTAAGAGCGGAAACTAGAACCTGGATTCACCATTGAATAAATCGGCAGTGGATTCGACTTGGATTGAATGTCGGATGGATCTTCCAGAAAACCAGACTTCTCTTTACTGTATCGCCTCTTCTGATGGGGGAGAAAGAACGCGTAGAGAATGTAATGTCTTGACTTTTGGGGACCATCCATCTATTTATTTAACTTAAGTTTTAAGTATTTATCATTCAGCCCCTCAATAACTGATAAATACTATTTTAAATATATACATTTATTATAATAGCAATAATACATTTAATTAATCTAACACCAAATTGATGTGCACTTTTTTTTCTTATTTGGCTGATTTTGTTTCAACTTGTACATCATGCAAGCTTTCTAAATGTTCTCCATTCTTTCTCTTATGCATCAATCCTTATGCTAGTAATTGGGCTTCGAGTGCAATTCCATCGAATACATACCGCATTTATCTTTTCATATTTTAACTTTCCATTGATGGAGAGTTGAGTAGACAAAAATGCATAATTGAATTTTTGGATTTTGTTGAGAGATCATTTCTCTCTAGCCACTTTTTTAGAAGTACGTTTTATAAATTGAACAAGAGTTATGTGAAGGGTAGATCATTTCCTCTGCTATTTATAGTCACAATTTAGTGAAAAGGTTTTGATTTCAGATTTTAGTAACAGTTCAAATTTGAAACTTTTAATAATTTTGTTTTTTTACATTTTATGTAAAAAATTCATAATTTTTTTGGCTGCTTTTTTGATAAACAAATAATTAAATGTGATGACTTTGTGCACTAATAGATACAACGCGCCACATGCTTGAAAATTTAAACTGTTCACATTTAATGATTTACTATGAATACAAAAATACAAAAATAATAAAAACCAACATATTAACACACTTAACACTAATTTTACTATTTGAATTCCCGATATACCTTTATTTGGATCCTTCGTCTAATATATCCAGTGTTCCTTGGCCTTAGCCGGAACATTACCGATTCGATTACATGCTAGGCGGTTTTGGTTAGACGGGCTGGGCGGGCTAGTCGGGTTGGGCGGTCGCCTAGGCGGGCTAGTCGGGCAGGCGAGACAAGCTAGGCGGACGGAGTTACATAAATAAAAATAAAGCTAAAATGAGCAAACGGCCCAACAATGATATGACCCAAAAATTATTTTTGACCCATTAGGATATCATATAACACACAAAATCAACCCAACATTATCATTTATTAAGAAAAGACAAAGAAAATTAAAACTTATACTTTGAAGATTAGATTACAAATATATTTGAACTTATTATGGATCGTTTAATCTAAATCTTAATGTATGTATTTCATTTTAAATTTATGAATATTTATATTTTACTTAGCATATTACATGTTTTACCTTTTTATTATAAATTAGGAAATAACATTACAAATAATGTATGTTTATATAATTTGCATTATATAATATGATGTAAAAATATAAAAAATAATCATAAAAATTTGATCCGCCAAGGCCCCGCTTAGAGGCTAGTCTCCTCTCCACCACCCGCCTAGCGCCTAGCGACTTTTAAAACATTGAATATATCCTTCTAACATTACAATTTTAAAGGTAATAAATTTGACTCGTTAAATGCGGTCATAAGTAATCTGACACGGGTGTTAAAAAAGTAATATATTGTGTTTTAAAAAAATAAGACTAATGTATTTTAAAACTAAAAATTTTCCCTTTTTGAAAAATAATCATTTTTAATGAAACGGCCTAACAGTAAAATATGGCCACTTTTAGAAGGAGATATGAGTAATTTTTAATTATATAGTATTGTAATATTATCAGATTGATTCGTTTTTCAATTTTATTCGTATTCACAAGTGTGAAACAAACGCCAAATTAGTAATTCCTCTTTTTGTTTTTTACAATTGTGGGGAATATTACACACACATGATTCATACGGATTACATAATGTTTTTATTTTTATTTTAGGTATATCAGAAAGTACGTTATAACTAAATGAATAATTTGGACATTATATTCAAATCAGATCAGATATAATATTTGAAATTTTTGTGTATCTAAATTCGAATTGGGTATTATGATCATATGCTCGTATATTTCATTTCAAAAAATAATATAAATTGCATACCTACATGATGAAATTTATTATATTATCATCTAACAAAGATATTTTTTATATTTTATTTTCAATTAAGTATTTGTAATCATTTTATCAAAATGAGTAATTTATCTATTAACCCCTAAATAAAATTATTAATATTTTTGAACATTAATGACCAAATATCTTAGAATTTTCAGAAAATTGTGTATTGGGAATATTGAAAAATTTTAAATTATCAAATTAATATATATATATATTATTTAATCATGATTTTAAATTTATTATTTAATACAAACACAAATTCCAATAAATACATATTACACCTTAAATTATTTTCTTAAAATAAATGTTTAATTAAAGTGAATAAAAAAAATGGTGGAAGGAAGGAGTAATTTATATAGAAGATACTGTATCAACAAAGTCGAGCTACAGCGGAAGAGAGATTATTCCACTCATGAACACAAATAAATTTCCGATATAACATATTTTTAGTTGAGATAATTATTATTTACCAAACAACATAAACAAAGAACATATTAATTTACAACGTAAGGAACATGTAAAATATACAGCAAGAAGCTATTAAAAATAATAGTGGAATGCAAACCCATATTAACGAAGCATATTTCGAGGGTGATATCATCTCCTTCGCACCACAGATACAATAACAGCCACGTCACCTAGCCTGCCACCCGAGTACCCTGGAAATCCGGCTGCCTGAGCCTCATCAGCAAACGGGCTTCTCGCAACTGCAGAGCTACCTACCTCTTGTGCTCTCTTTGCCAGCACCTCTGCTATTTCCTGAAACCAAATTTCTTGATGATTTCCATAAGATGATAAGAAACATAAACATTTATCATTGTTTTCACCTACTAATGTTACCGCTCAAAGTTGGTACATGTTTATTAAAAGCCTATGTTGGAAGCACTTGATCCACCAAGGATTAATCTGCAAAAAAGTTGTACCTGGGGAGTTTTATCGTGAGACAGTGACTTAATGGCCAACAATATTTCTTGAGCATACAAGTTGTCGAGAAGACCATCAGTAGCAGTCACAATTATATCATCCTCCTCTAGATCAACTCTGTACAACTAAAGAAGCCATACAGAGAGAATTGAGTAAACATAAAAGTCAAGAGGGGGCCTGAATATGACGATATATACCTACCTGTGCAAGAGAAGAGGGATCATCGCCTCTTGCAATCTGGACTGGTAATGAAAACACATGGTGCATAGGGGAAGACCTTTTGTAAACAGCACCATGGCGTAGAATGATAAACCCCGAGTCCCCAATGTTAGCTACATCAAGAGCCTGCCACACCCATATTTCAACCAATATGCGAAAAAGACCAAGATACATCCTAATTGTGCATATACCATTGTTACCTGGCCATCAAATCGAGCAATCAAAGCTGTGGAGGAGCCAGGAGTGTGTGTTTGAGCAACAGCGAGAGTAAGTAGTTCGAGCGGGTTGTTTATTGAACTGCCACGACCGTCACTGATGCTTTTTTCACAGTTTTTGATGAGCTCATGAGCATAAACTCCCGGAATGGTCCCTACAGGATTACATGATTGTAATGGCTTTTAGCAAGTTAAGTTGAACTCATTTTTTATGAGAGAAAACAGAAGTAGGTGTACAAAGAGAGGTAAGGTTCACTAGGAGACGAAAAAGAGCAAGTGTGGGTGAAAGAAACTGGGATGCATCGATACCTTCCAATGACCATTGACCAACTCCATCACCCACACCAATCCACCATGTTTGAATCTGATTAGCCATAAAATATGCATCCTCTCCACCTGTGAAGACCTGGAATTTATTATTTTTGCGAATTACATACCCGTATGTGACGTGAAAAAATAACAGACTCAGTGATCTAAATAACAAATCTAAAGACTCCTAATTATGAGATACCTTTAAAGGATGTGGCAATAGAGCAGCACCAGAACATAGCATATAGCCCGTCTTCAATATTTCCTGGCTGTTAACAGCATTGCATCAGATTTTGTTAATACCTTCCAAGATGTTACTATGATGTAGAAGCATAAAACATCGAATTTTGAATAGATATTCTTAAGTAACTGGTTCACCAGGTCCTTGTTCTACAATAGTAGTATGATACATCAAAGTGAGGCAGCAGATAGCAAAACAAGTAATTGATGATTAAAAGTCAAATGATTCAAAGGCGACACGCATTCTTCATTTCTTTCAACAACCATGAGCAAAGATTTTACAGGTTTGACGTCAATATAAGCAAGAAAAGATGAGAAATTATTCTTCACTATTTGTAGTCAATAGGCTATCTTAGTAACAAGTTATGTGAAAATGATCATTGACTGAAAATTGAGGTGGAAAAACAGAGTGTTGGTGACAAACCTCATTATGGTAGGTTCAGTAGAATCTGGAGCTGCCACTTCATGTACTAATGCCTCTATAAGGTCACCACCCTGCAAATTGACATCAATCATTCTTTTCAGCATGAATTATATGTGCAATCCTAAAAACCGTAATGCAGTTCTGTAAGAACTAGAGTTTTTTCTGGACAGAAGAATTCAGATCTAACTGTTTCAAGTACATAATAACAATTCACTTGAGCTAGTTAAGTTTCCTATTGGATCTCTAACAACAAATATTTTGTGCATTTAAGAAATGTGGAATGCAATCAAATGACTAAAAGCAAGAAGCAATAACATTACTTATCATATTTTGATGCCCCATTCTTGTTTCATTGTTTGAAGTGCATTGTCAAGTATATTTAAACAAATTAGAAATTGGTCGTTGTTTTATGACTTATGCTTATAGTATTAGTGATCCAACTTACCAATGTTTGTTCCTCGGATCCATCATCTTCCCTTGGTTCGTCAACAGTTTCAGTAACAGTTTCCTCTTCTGACCAAATCATAGCAGGTCCTGTTGTACGTGGCTCGTCCTCAGCACCATACATCTCACTTTCATAGTCTTCGTTAATTACATTTTGCATTTCAACAGCTTTATCCACGTCGGTTTCATTACTTTCTTCAGTAGCTACATTTTCCCCCTCAACAGTCTTATCCACATCGTTTTCATTACTTTCTTCAGTAACTAAATTTTGCGTCTCCGCTTGTAAATTCGATACCTCAGTATCACTGCACAAACTCATAGCTGGTTCTGATTCGAAGGATGGAGGCACCAAATCACCATCAAAACTTTCTCGCTTACCAACAGTGGTATCATCATGGATTGTAGTCTCGGCAAAGATAGGAACAACATTTGTTGTGACAGCAATCACCACACCACCCTGACCAGCATTAGTGTCAAGCACAGAAACCACTGGATCAGTCACCAAAGCAACCAATGTGGTTTCACCACCAGCTTCCTCTTCCAAAAATTCTTGTGCTGTCGTAATATTCTCTGCCTCAGGCCTCTCATTGGATCTTGAAGCATCCACTAAACTTGGTTCCTTAAAAACCTCGTCTAGACCTTGTTCCCCAATACCAATATCAGGAGCAGAATTACTGTCAGCAGCAGTGTCTTTTTCCAAACCTTCCTGGGCAGTAACACAATTTTCTGCCTCAGACCTCTCGTCGGGTCTATAGGCATCCACTAAACTTGGTTCCTTGAAATCCTCATCATGACCTCGTTCTACAATAGCAGTACTAAGTGCAGATGTAATATCAGTAGTATCCTTTTCTAAAATTTCTTGTGCAGTAATATAGTTGTTCACCTCAGTCCTCTCATTGGATCTCGAAGCATCCATTGAACTTGGTTCCTCGATGATCTCATCTCTACCTAGTTCCACAGTACGAATATCAGGAGCAGAGGTATTGTCAGCAGCAGTTTCCCTTTCCAAAACTTCTTCTTTTGCAGTAATATATTTCTCCGCTTCAGGCCTCTCATCGGGTCTAGAGGCATCCACTGAACTTAGTTCCTCAAGAATCTCATCTAGGCCTTGTTCCACATTAACAGAAGTGCCCTTTTCCGAAACCTCTTGTGCAGTAATATCAATATCCACCTTAGGCCTCTCATCGGGTCTATAGATAGGCGCTAAACTTGGTCCCACAAATACCTCATCCTGACCTTGTTCCACAGTATTGGCATCTGGAGCAGAGATAATTTCAGCACTTATGTTTTGTGATAATGCCGCTGTATTTGTATCAGGAGCAGAGGAAATTTCCACTGGAGAATCCTCATACTCTTCATCTATACCTTCCTCCACATTCCAATTTGGCTCTATTTCGATATCAGAAGTAAAGGTATGGCCATTGGTTTCCTTTTCCAACAAATCCACAGGAGAAATGTCATTCCCCACCACAGAGATTTTATCAAGTACGAAGGCATCCACAAATAAATCCTCATAATCTCCATCCACACCTTCCTCCACATCAATATCAGCAGTGCTGATATGGTCATTCTCCTTGTCCAGTAAGGCCACTGTAGTAGTATCCTTCATCACCTCAGAACTCTGATTGAGTACGGATGCTTCTGCTGGGGAATCCAAATCTTCTTCATTTGAAATTTCCTCAACATCCTCTCGTTTTAAACATTCCTCCATATCATCTTTGTTTAGACATTCCTCAATATCCACAGCCTGCTGCGCTAAGTCAACACCAGCAATAGTAATATTATCCATTTCTTTAGTTGTACAAGTAATATTAAAAGTTTCCATCAATGATTCCTCGTAAGACTCCTCAACTATAGTGTTCTCAACGGTAGAGCTCTCAGCAGGTATAGATCCTTCAATTTTATCTATATTACAAATACTTTGGATTTCTCTATCAGAAGTTAAAACATGCGATTCAATATCGACAATGCTTGCACATGCTTCCTCCGAAAATTCACTCTCTTCTTCAACAGTGATGAGGGTATTGCTGCTAGTAACAATTGAATTGGTGCGCTCACTGGCCATGGTCAAACCAGAGGTAGTCACTTCGGTTTCATCTTTGACTTTCATAACCTTTACCATGGTAGATCCATTTGTGTCTTCTTCCCCTTCTATCTCCTCCTTTACAATTGAATCAGTGAGCTCACTAACCTCAGTCAACAAAGAGGGAGTCACTTCAGTTTCATCTTTGCCTCCCGTAACTTTTAAGGTACTAGATCTATTTTTGTCTTCTTCCCCTTCAATCCCCTCCTTTACAATTGGATCGGTGCACTCACTGACCACAGTCAACACAGAGGGAGTCACTTCAGTTTCATATTCGCCTCCCATAACCTTTAGCTTACTAGATCCAATTGTGTCTTCTTCCCCTTCTACCCCCTCATTTCCAATCTTGGATTCTTCCATTTCCACATCTTTCTCAACTTCACTTGGGTCCCCAAACCGAAACAACAAGCTTCCATCGGAATGCTCTGCCAATATCATCCATGTGCAAAGAAGAGGCAGAATAAAGTTGTGTAAAAATTAATAAGAACAATACATGATCACAAACAATTCCAAATATGAATGAGCCATAAGCAACATTCTCGGTGCGCATTATTTTTGACATTACACATTTACGTACCAATTTCATGTTAGTAAATGATTGAAAAGAAAGTGTTTTTCTTCTCTTAACAAGTTTTTTTATTTAGGAAAAATATAAATAGAAGATTAATATGCCACTTAAGTTACCATTATTTCTTTGTTTCTTGCCTACTTTATTTCTCTTCCCTCTTTCTCTTTACCATTACTTCATCTCTTAATTTTCTCGAGATGCATAAACTGTTATATTCCATCCAGAAACTAAACAAGTGGGAAACTAAAAAAATCAAGCGATTAAAGATAAAAACAAAAAAAACAAAATTGATAGGAGTACCTTGAGTTGAGATGACAATAATGTCCGAAGCGGAAGCCCCAAAGGGAGAAGATTTGAAAAGAAGTGGGAAATGAGGTAAAGACCTTTTGACTCTAGAGTTTCTAGAATTGTGTGAGTGAAGTGCAGAAGACAAATACTGTGTTGAAGGAAAAAACAAAGGTAAGTTAGAGGTGGTACTTAGAGAGCGAAAATACAAGAAACTGCAGAAAAGATGATGAGCCATTGGTGCTGCTGAGGCAGGAAGAGTCGCTAAATATAGGAGTAGATATTTAGAAGAAGCGAGTTGTGATGTGGAGATGATATTTTTGATGTTGTTTAGGGAGAGGGAGAGAGAGAGAGAAAGTGATAATAAAAAATGGTGGGAAATTAAACCGTCGTCTTAAGTCTTAACCTCTTCCAATCACTAAAGGGATTCGGTGGTGGAGGAGATTGAAGAAGCAGTTGAAGAGCGAAAACTGAACTGTGTGGAAGCTATAAGAGCATCCCGGTTGCTCAAATAGTGATTTTTTTTGGCATAATTGTAATTAAATAGAACTTTTTTTAGTACAGTTTGAGATGTTGTGTTAGTAGCTAGCAGTGTGATTTCTCATTTTGAAATTCTGGAGTTTCTACTTTAATAATTATAAAATGATTGAATTTGAGAAAAATGATCTTCAATTCAGTTGTGGATTCGTTCGTGATTCAAACCCGGTGATTGTTAATTCAATATTTTTCCTTTTTGTCAGTGAGTCCTTTTATTACTTTCTTTCTTGGTTTATGATTTATTTCCTTTCTGTTTCGTTATTGTTTAAATCTCAACTTAGTAATATGAATCTTTCGATCATATTAATTAATCAAATTAAGGAATGTTTAAATTCAGTTTCTTTAATTCTGCATTCTTAGATTTAGGATTTAATTGCTTTATTAATTTTTGCCTAGATAGATTCATTAGATTAGAAATCCAAAACCCCTTCTTTTTAATTGCTTTCTGTTCTGCAACATAGATAGAGCCCTACTTAGCCTTCCTTGAGAATACGATTGAGGTCAACTTATTAATCTATAACGAACTCGTACTCTTGCGAGCAATTTAATATAATAAATTGGAAGTATATCGGCTGGAAATATTCCTCGTGCCCGATATTGAGTCCCTTTATCGGACAGTGGGTCTGGTCTAAACAATGCAACGTACTGACAATTAAAATAAGTTGGAACAAATTTTGGCGCCGTTGCTGGGGAAGGCTTTAGGCATTTATTTGTGTTGCATTTTGTTGGGAACCCCATGAATTTATATTTGTTTTGATGATGTACCTCGAAACTATACTTTGATATTTTGGAAGCCAAGTAGTCATTGTCATCTATTAAGGAATATCTTAAGTGTAGTAGAAGCAGATCGTTTTTGGTATATAAATAACGATCTGTATTATTCTATTAAAAGGTATCCTGGATACAATGATTACTATGATAACAAGTTTCTTGCTTAGTAAGTCAGCTAGCTCCCTATATGGTGAGCAGATCGTTTTTATACAAATAACGATCTGCTTCCTACATAAGCAGCTCGCTGACATTGTTACTTGTTTCTTGGTTTCAACTTTTAGTTCATCTATCACAGATCACAAATGTAAAAGTGGTTTGAAGTTTCAAACACTTATAACGATCTGATTCTATAGACTAGAATTAGCTTAGAAAATAGAATTTGTTTGTAACTTATTACAAGTGGTTAAGCAGCTAGATCTTCAAAGCCAGCCCGCTGCTTGAAACTAACATCAGATCGTTCTTAGCCATTACAAATGGATGAGCAGCTCGTTACTAAAAGACTACGTCAGCTCGCTGCTCAATACCTTCATCAGATCGATCGACGTTTCAAGAGGAGAT
>JAPKLX010003509.1:0-11027 GCA_026898415.1 Leonotis leonurus | reverse complement strand
TCCCCCCCCCCCCCATACACCAAACCTTGCTCTTTCGGGACCAACAAGTGGTATCAGAGCAGTGGTTCATCTTCTTAAGGGACACTTGTTTACGTCCCCGACTCCTATCTTTGTATCGGCTTTCATTGCAAAATTTGCAATTCACAAGATGGGAATCCCCCTCCCAATAGATCATGCAATGATTCCTACACGAATCTATCTTTTCTAGAGGTAAACCCATTGCCCGTAGCAATTTCTGTGTGCTGTAGTAGTTCATGGGCACTTTGTGGTGATCTGGGAATGCCTCATTCAATAACACACACAACTCGTTGAAATATTTTTGTGGCATCCCAGAACGGGCCTTCAAAGTCATCAGACGAGCCACAAAAGACAATTGAGTGTGGTTCTTACACCCAGGGTATAACTCTTGATCGGCAGCGTCCAACAACTCGTACAACAACTTCGCTGTAGCGTTTGGATCTTCCTCTGTGTCTGGGTTGTTGAAAGAGGGACCCCTGAGATCATGAACCATCGCGTGGTATGTCCCGTACTCTTCCTCGGGTTCTACATCTACGTCGACACGTATTTCTTGAGCATATGAAGGTATTTCATTTTCACCATGAAACCTCCAGATCTCGTAACCCCGTGTGAAACCCTTTTTATCCAGATGAAGCTGTACAACATCTGTACTTCTAAAGTATATATTCTTACACTTCACACACGGACACTTGATTTTTTCTCCATCCATTAACTGAGGCTGACTACTTGCAAATCTTAAGAACTCGTCAAGCCCAGCAAGGAAGTGCGGATTAAATCCCCCGTTCGGAAGTAAACGCAGATACATCCAATCTCGACTCATTTTTATAACCCTGATTATTAATAGGTAGTATTGGAAAACGGAAACAAAGTAAAATTAGTTACGGACCTGGCAAGACTATTAGTTTTGTATTAATTAAATTACACATTTATTAAGGAAATTGTTTTTGTGATCATGAAAGGAGATTGTTTTATGTAAGTTGAATAGAGAAGTTGAATCATTTGGAGTTGAATAGAGAAGTTGAATCATTTGGAGTTCAATAGAGTAGTTGAAGCATTTGGAGTTTAATAGAGAGAGGGAATATCCTTACGTTTAAAATGTTTTGTATGTCATTGATTTGCATTTATGAATTACATGCTGATGCTTAGATTGTTTGATGCTACGCATTTGGAGATGACGATCATTTCGGTCATTAATAAGGGTTACATGTTACAATCAAGATTTTTACCCCCGATATTATTTAAACTACATAAGTAATTGTGTCTAATCTAACCAAGTCAGCTAAGGTCATCAAACTATCCCAACATGCATGTCATATAAATATATATCATCAAAACATAACAACAACTCGTGCATCTCATCAAATTATCAAAACATGTAAATCGAAATACAACGAGGTTCGTAGAACAAGTACTGATCATATTGGGAGACGATCCTTAAGACATAATCAAAATCTATCCCAAAGGGAGAAGATCCTTAAGAAATTAATTATGTCTATCCCAATGTCAAATACAACAACTATTAATCTAAATTAAGATAATTAATAATCTTAAACAAACTTGACCTAAACAATTTATTACGTCTAACCAAATATATTTAATTACCTAATTATTTACATTTAATTAACCTAAGTAATTAAATAAGTATATTATTATAATTTAATTACCTTTCACCGAAGTAGAGATCGCCGGAGCGGCAGAAGGCGGCTCGGAAAGGCTGAGAGAGGAGTCGGGAGGCGACAGGCGTAATTCAAGAAACCCTAATTAAACAATTTAAACATATAATTAAACTCACACTCAATTAACAAATTAACTAATATTAATTAATTAACAATTTGAACAAAATTAAATCTAAACTAATTAACTAAATTAAACAATTTAAATTAAACTAAGTAACCAAATTAAAGCTATAGTATTAATTAATAATTGAAACTAAGTAAATTAAAAAATACTTAAACAATTAAACTAATTAAACAACTAAATTAATTAAGTAGACATATACTAGTTCATAATCTAAACTAATTACATATATAATTAACAATAAAATTAACTAATTTAAGCAATTACAACACTAATTCAACTAATTAACCTAATTAATCATATACATGTAATTAACAATTTAAACAAATTAAATAATTAAAATAATTAAATAATCTAAACTAATTAAATTACATAATCTAACAATTAAACTATAATTAACCAATTAAATTAAACTAATTAACTAAATGAAACTATTTACATAAATTAGAAAATTAACAATTTAAACATATAATTACAAATCATTTCATTACTAATTAGGCAAAATTAAAAATAATCATTATAATTATTTAATAATTAAATCATAAAATAATCATGATCACTAAATAACCCTAAACCCTAATTTACATCACACATCAAGCATAAACCCTAAAACTAAATCATAATTTCAGGCAAAATTAATCACACATCAAGCATAAACCCTAAAACAAAATCATAATTTCAATTAAACCCTAATTTGGCAAAATTAATCACTAATTAGGAAAATTGAATCTCTAATTAGGCAAAAATTAAAATTAACACAAAATTAAATTCTAATTGTACCTCAAATTACAAAATTAAGGGCATTACCTCACCGGAGAAGAAGCGGCCGTCGGTGGTCGGAGAATGTAGGCAGTCGGCGGTGACAGGGGGACGGCAGTGCGGCGGCAGAAGCTTGGGGAGGGGGGGGGGGGAAATGAAAAATAGGTGAGGAATTGATTAGAAGGAGTGATAGGGATGAAAATAGGGTAGAAAACTTACCTTTTCGCCGGAGGAGGACTGAAATCGCCGGTGGGGGAGGGAATACGCCGATGGGGACTGTTTTGGTGTTCTGTTCTGTGAAAGAGGAGAAGTCCCGTAATATAGGGTGGGACGACGGACTGGACGACGGACCAGTCCGTCGTCCGTTAATTAATTTAATTAAAAAAAAAACATAAATCTAACGACGGACTAACGACGGAATTGTCTAACGACGGACTATTCCGTCGTTAAGTCCGTCGCTAGGTATGGTGCCAGCATTCGCGCCAAAAATTTGGTCGTCAGTCCGTCGCCAGTCCGTCGTTAGTACTATTCGTTTATTTCCGTCGTCAGTCCGTCGCCACCTGACGACGGATTGTTAATCCGTCGTCAGGTCCGTCGCCAGTTGCATGTTTTTTTGTAGTGTGATAATGATGGAAATATTATTACTTGTTATATTGCTATCCCCAACCCAAAAATGTTCTGGATTCGAAAGGGAACATTTGCTAATAACCAAGCACCCAAATATTGAAGGGTAGCTAAGTGTATTTAATTGCAGAATCAGAAGACTGCAAGAAGGTACAAAATAGCAAAAGGTGCAATCTGGATAATAGATAGTGGCTGTTCAAAACACATGACATGTGACAAGAACCTACTCTCAGACTACATAGAGAAATCAGGACCTCATGTCACCTTTGGATGTAATTCAAAAGGATATACCAGAGGATATGGAAACATAAGTGTTGGCAAGACCACCATCACAAATGTATCATATGTTGAGGGTCTCAGCCACAATCTGTTTTCTGTAAGTCAGTTCTGTGCTAATGGTAATCAAATTGTTTTTGATGCTAACAATTGTTTCGTTAAGAGCAAGGAAGGAGATGAGATACTCCTTACCGGGAAATTGCAGGATAGATTATATATTGTGCAATGGAACAACCAGATAGAGACCTGTCTGGTCACTAAGACAGTATCAGAAACTAGCTGGTTATGGCATAAAAGATTAAGCCACCTCAATTTCAAGACAATCAATAAGATTGCACGAGAGAAACTAGTTGAAGGATTGCCAGAACAAGTCTATGACAAAAGCCACATTTGTGAAGCTTGTCAAGCTGGGAAGCAAACCAGAACATCATTTTCCAGCAAATCTGTCCAGAGCTCAACCAGAATATTGGAGTTACTACATTTAGACTTATTTGGTCCAGTTAAGCCATTAAGTATAAATGGTAGAAAACACACTCTAGTTATCATTGATGATTATTCAAGATACACATGGGTAATCTTCTTATATAAGAAGAAAGAAACACTGGAGAAGCTGCCAAACTTTCTTAACAAAATCACCAAGAAAAAGGAAGTTTCTGTCACCACCATCAGAACAGATCGTGGAACAGAGTTCCTAAACCAGAAGGTTGAGGATTACTGCAACCAGATGGGAATTACACATCAGACATCTGCAGCAAGAACTCCTCAACAGAATGGGGTAGTTGAAAGAAGAAACAGATCACTAAAGGAAGCAGTTCGTACTATGCTCAATGCAACCAGATTATCAAAGAAATTTTGGGCAGAAGCCATTTATACAGCATGCTACACCCAGAACAGATCAGTAGTCACCAATAGACATGGGAAAACACCCTACGAGATATGGAACAACAGAAAACCTAAGATTCATTATTTCCGCTCTTTTGGCTGTCTGTGTTACATTCACAATAATGGGAAATCTCAGTTGAAAACCTTTGATAGCAAAGCTGATCCAGGAATATTCTTAGGATATTCTGATGTTAGTAAAGCTTATAGGGTTTACAACAAGAGGACTCACATTGTAGAAGTAACACCTCATATTGTTTTTGATGAATCTGTTATTAGTGACAGAAACCTAGATGTTGGTCAAACACAAGACCAGAACAAGAACCAGAAAGCAAAAGAAATTCTGCTAGAAGATATTCTAATCTGGAATACATCAGAAGAGAATGAGGTTGAAGTTCCAAACAATGCTGAAGCAGTAAGCTTGCAGCAAGGGGGAACAAAACTGACAACCTTAACTACTCCAGAACACAATGAGCCAGAAGGAGGAAACAACACTAACGAACCAGAACCAGATCAACCTGAAGAATCAAGAGATACAAATGGTTGGAATAATGATCAAGAAGAACCAGAAGCTGAAAATCCTTTTCAAACATCTCACCCAGAATTCGAGGACCCAGCAAATGAACCAGAACCTGAGATATCAGAAGAAGAGATATCTAGCAGAAGGAAATGGATTCAAGAAAACCATCCTTCTGAACAGATTGTTGGGAACCCAACAGACAAAGTGAGAACTAGAAGAATGCATGGAGAAAGTGCACTTCTCAGCTGCTATCTATCACGTGTTGAACCCTCTGACACTTATGAAGCACTTAGAGATGCAGACTGGGTCATAGCTATGCAAGAAGAACTCAATGAGTTTAAAAGAAACCAAGTCTGGTATATGGTAGACAGACCAAAACACCAGGGAGTGATAGGTGTCAAATGGGTATTTAAAAACAAACGAGATGAGAACGGAGAAGTAGTCAGAAATAAGGCTAGACTTCTTGCAAAGGGATACAATCAACATGAAGGTATCGATTTTGATGAGACCTTTGCACCAGTGGCCAGATTGGAAGCAATTAGGCTATTTTTAGCATATGCTGCATACAAAAGATTTAAAGTATACCAGATGGATGTTAAAAGTGCATTCCTAAATGGCATACTTGAAGAAGAAGTGTATGTTGAACAACCACCTGGTTTTGAAGAAGAGAATCCTGACCAGAGAGTATATAGACTAGCTAAAGCTGTCTATGGCTTGAAACAAGCACCCAGAGCGTGGTATGAAACATTATCAACATTCCTACTAGAATCAGGCTTCAGAAGAGGTTCTGTTGACAAGACATTGTTTGTCATCAAAGTCAAAGAACACATTCTGTTAGTCCAGATATATGTCGATGACATAATCTTTGGATCACAATCTCCCTATCTGTGTGACAAATTTGCAGAACTAATGAAGAACAAATACCAAATGTCCATGATGGGTGAGATGAATTTGTTTTTAGGATTGCAGGTAAAGCAACTACCAGATGGTATATTTGTTAATCAAGCAAAGTACATCAACGATCTGCTAGTCAAGTTTGGGATGAAAGACAGCAGAGCAGTTAAAATACCAATGCAATCCAATGGGAAGATAGATCCAGATCCAGAAGGGAAACCAACAAACATTACACAATATAGAGGAATTATTGGCTCTCTATTATACCTAACTGCAAGTCGTCCAGACATCACCTATGCAGTTGGAGTATGCGCAAGATATCAAGCCAATCCCAAAGAATCCCATATGGAAGCTGCCAAAAAGATACTCAGATATCTAAAAGGGATAGCTCACATTGGTCTCTGGTATCCACAAGATGATAACTTTGAACTTACAGGCTATTCAGACTCAGACTATGCTGGATGCAAACTGGACAGAAAGTCTACCTCTGGAACATGTCAATTCCTTGGAAACAAGTTGGTATCTTGGTTTTCAAAGAAACAGACATCTGTTGCTACTTCAACCACAGAAGCAGAATATATGGCTGCTGGGAGCTGTTGTGCACAGATCCTATGGTTAAAACAACAACTTAAAGATTATGAGATTGAAGTAAATGAGATACCTATATTCTGTGATAGCTCAAGTGCTATAGCTATAACACAGAACCCAGTACTACACACAAGATGCAAGCATGTCGATGTGAGACATCATTTTATTAGAGATCATGTAGAGAGAAAGCACATCAAGATCGAGAAGATTCATACAGACATCCAACGTGCTGATATTTTAACTAAAGCCTTACCAGAAGAAAGGTTTAAGATGCTATGTGGTAAACTTGGATTACTCAGTCTAGATGGAGAACAACAGAAGGTCACCAGAGAGTTATCAACAGAAGGTCACCAGATAGCTGACAACAGAAGACTACCAGATAGTTGAGAACAGAAAGCTAACAGAAGATTGACATCAGAAAGTTATTAGAATATCCATAATGCCTAATCTGAAGAAAGTGACACGTGAAATCTAATTCTTAATTACTAAGTCAAGGGGGAATTTTCTACGAATCGGAAGCGTCTTAAGAGACATGGCGTCACTCCGTACAATCAATACCCAAGATTACAGTCTGAAAAAGTTACCTTTTTGATCTAGATTTACTAAAATCTTTATCTTAAATGATGATTAGCCCACCTTTGGGAACTGTGATCGAGAAAATCCCTGCGAAAATAGGAAAAAGGAAAGTTGCTCTGAAGGAAAAGATTTGCACGCGCTATTCTACAACCCTAGAATCTAGAGCGTACATCACACGCAAGTAAACGCGGCAAAATAAAAGAAAGAAGCGGGAAAATCTAAAAAGGGAAGATATTCAGCCTATCTTTTACTTATTTACCTCCTTCATCTTCCTTATTTATCGTTATATATATGCGATTTACATCTCCGAACTGTTCACCTTCACTTTCATCGCACTGAGCACTACTTTTCTTAAGCACTTAAGCATTTCTTAAATCTCTCTGCAAACTCTATTCACAATCACTTTGCGAGTTGAACATGGCACCACAAATTTCTCTATTTCTCCAACACGTTGCCGAGGTTCAGAAGTTCCTTTCACCTGAACCATATGCAGTTCTTGACACCCATGGATTTCAAAAACTTGAAGAAATCTTTGCCATGGTCACACGCTGCAAAGGTTTTAAGTTTATTAATTTTTTTTGCGAATGATTACATGTATTTGCCTTACATGATCTGTGAACCGTTAAATATGTTCTATCTATCTAAGTTACTGTTCATGTGAGAATTTTCATGCTTGGTCATGTAAACTGATGAATATATATATATTTGCCTTGAATGTTCCTGTGATATTAGGTTTTTGCAATATCGTTACTGGACACCCCAAAATGTTTCTGGCAAAACAAGTAGCCTCTTTCTATCTAACATGGCAGAGTGACAAACATGGCTTTGAAGCTAATGTTTTGATGCCAATCGGGGATAGAACAAGCAAAACCCCATACAATGTGATTGAGATGATCAACCAGACCTATAGATTGAAGGATGAAGGTCTATCCTTGGAAGAGATCACTCCTGCACAACTGCAAGAAACTGTGGAAATAGTAATGGTGATACCGATAAAGTATACTGGAAGAATGTTTCAGAGATCTCTACTTCAACCAGGTTTCAAGTTACTACTGGAACTGGTTCAGAGGATCTTTCTCAACCACAGCGGCTCATACGATCAAGTGACTCCTGAGAAGTTCAGAATCCTCACTGCCATTGTTCTAAATCTTCGTGTTAACTGGAGCAGGATTTTGTTTGACTTAATGGCTAAGGAAGCCAAGTTAGTCACTTACACCAAGGACAGCAGGGGCAGAGGAACCTCGGTGGAAGAAATCTCCGACACTCCACCAAGATCAGTTTGATGGTGGAAAGATTCTTCAAGCAGAAAGTCTGGGATGATGCTGAGGAATACAACATTAATCACTCTATTCCCAAGGACCAACACCAGCTGGAAATGTCTCTGGGACTAGCACCACAATTCTTCAACAAGATACCAGATGAGGTGCATCGTGTTGCCGCACTGGAAGTCAGTAGTTCTAACCCTGCATGGTTTCCACATACTAAAGGTGTAGAGAAGAAGAAGGAGAAGGTAGTCAAAGAAAAGGCAGCACGTAAGCGAGGAAGTTCTGTTGAGACAGAAACTTCTGCTTCCCTGCCAAAAAAAAAGAAAAGGAGACTCCAGAAAGTGCAAGAGCCTTCTTCACCACCAGCACAAACAGCAGAACAATCAGACATGCCAGCACACACAGAACAAGAAACAGAGGCACCACAAGCAACAGCAGAACAAGCAGAGAACCCCGCTGCTGATATGGAACCAGAAACAAGTCATATTCCACATCCGGAGAAAGACTTTTCTCCCGCCAGAACAGCTACCCCTTCTCCCAACAGAATGGAAAGGATAAGTGAAGATGAAGAGGAAGGAGAGTCAGCTGATGAGGAAGAAGAGAGGAAGCGTCAGGCAGAAAGTGTCATCCATCTGCTTGAGAATGAAGCAGAACACTCGGTGCTGCAAGCCTTTCCTGGTATTCAATCTCTACCAGAAAGTTTGGATGCAGCAAAACATGTCAAGTTCTACTTGCTGGTTAAAGACAGTGAGTACTACATTTTTGATGCTCTGCTTCAACTCAAGACCATTGACGACTTAAAGAAAGAAGAGGCCATCCTACTCAATCTACTCCAAGTTTCCACAGTTCATGAAGTGAGAGCAGAATATCAACAACTTATCTCGAGCCTCATGAAGCAGGAGGCAGCAGCACTAAAGGTTGATCTGCCAACACCACAACCTGAGGTCCAGATGCCAGAATCTGTTCCCACACACCATCAACCAGAACAGGGAGAAACTTCATCCAGACAGTCTCCCAAGAAAACACCCATCATCGACCTTGACTCCGGCGATGATGAACCAGTAGGCCAGCACATTGGCGGAGAGCCAAGCAATGAAATTTATACCCATGGCACTGCACAGAAGTTGAAGAAACATGTCAACTTCTACACCATGGAAGAACTCTTGGAAAGAGAGCCCAACACATTCAACAACTTTCAGCTGGATAATCTGATTACTCTTAGAGTTGAAGACCACATGACCGATGTCTGCAACTCAATCCAGGAGAAAGCCACCCAGATTCTTTCTGACTTCAACCGACACCAGAAGGACTACGTCAACGACATGGACAAGGACCTCAGAGGTAAACTCAGAAAAATCAGGGATGACCTTAATAAAAAGATGGATGATGATAGAGCAGCAACTGAAGCTAACCAGAACAAGATCAATCTCCGTCTAACTGGAATAGACGAAAAAGCAAACAAGGCCACTGAATTGATAGCTGATCTTCTGGCTAAACAAAAAGAAACCATTGATGCTGCCGTAGCACAGAAAGGCATTCAACTTGCTGCTCACCTGAAGGAAGACACTGACCTGTCCATCCACTCCCAACTAGCTCATTTTGAAAATGAGAAATTTGTGGAGCTGATGCGGAAACACCAGGTCGCTGTCTTAAATGACCTTCTCTACCCCAACCCCGAAGAGTACGAGCAGCAAGTCACTCGTATCACTGCCGTTGAAGAACTCCAAGAAACATATGATAAGACTCTGTCAACACTAAACAGCAGGCTTGAGCAGAAACTTAATGCTACTGATCAGACAGTTAATCTACTGCTTGGGTATATGGCTGATGCTGAGGATAAAGTGGCAAAGATGACAGAAGAAATTGCTTCTCTGCGTACGCTTCTCTCAACCCTCTTTGATGATGTCAAAAAGGGGGAAATATCAGGAGGCAAAGGAAGCAAAGAAAGCAGCAAGATGTTGAGAACAGAAGAGGTGGAGATGACAACAGAAACACCAGCACCAACCCAACCCAGGCCTACTACTCCTCCAAGACTAGATCCCACTCTAATTGGAACAGAACAACCAGCTCAACCAGCATCACACACTCCCATGGACAAAGGCAAAAAGCCGATAGACGAGGGTGACCAGATAGCTGAGCTTCTGTTGTTCGGAGTAAGCATGGATCAAGCCTGTGATCCAGTGTTCAGAGCACAATTTTACAAAGACCAGGCAGAGAGGGAGAGAAAGCTGGCTGCCCAGGAGGCTAAAGAAAAATCTTTTCAAACTCCCTTCTCCTCGCCTTCATCAACAGAGCGCTCGCAGCAACAGTCATCTCAGTCAACAACACAGTCAAAAAAGAAGAAGAAGAAAACCTTCTCCTGGAACCTGTCTTTAAAGAAACAGACACCCACAGATGCTTGGGTTCCAGAAGGAGATTAGAATGACTGGGAGAAAGTGAAGCAAGGCTTTATCCTAAACAGATATTTTTTGAAGGAGCCCACATACTCAGAGTCTACACCGGATGAAGATTTTCATCGCTATCTGGAGAATTTTGGTGATCAAGAGCTTATACAGAGGATCAAAACAGCTGCTTCTGATGCCAAAATCCAGCTAAAAGCACCAGAAAAGGAATACATGGTCTGCCCAACTATACCAGGCAGCAATCTTCCAGATAAGACGTACATTCTGAACTACATCAATCAACTGGCAAAGATCAAAGGCTATAAAATCGACAACCATGATCCAAACTATGCCAGGGTGAGAGATGGGATATATGAGAGTATTCAGTTAATCTCTGATGCACAGAGAGAGAAGATGAAGAAGGGCGGAGCAGCTAGATGGTTCTCTTAG
>JAPKLX010004364.1:0-10098 GCA_026898415.1 Leonotis leonurus | reverse complement strand
CTTTCCAAATCTTGATGAACTGATATCTTAGATATATTTGGTTCAGCTCCTTCTGTTCTGTTTTGAACCTTCTGGTTTAATGCCTTTCTGGTTGAGCGCTAGTTAGATACTTTCTGGTTTAGTGTCTTTCTGGTAGAACACTGGTTAGACATCTTCTGGTTGAAGTGCTTTTCTGGTTGGACACTTGCTGGTTCAACTTTCTGTTCGAGACATCTTCCATCTTTCTGGTTGAAGCCTTTCTGGTTCAACTTTCTGTTAAAGTTGACTTGCTCCA
The DNA here is from genome assembly GCA_026898415.1 of Leonotis leonurus. Lineage (NCBI taxonomy): Eukaryota > Viridiplantae > Streptophyta > Magnoliopsida > Lamiales > Lamiaceae > Leonotis > Leonotis leonurus. The sequence goes on along the minus strand of JAPKLX010004364.1, from coordinate 9,824 downwards.
TTTTCTGTTTGTGACTTGCTGGTTTGAGACTCTCTGGTTTAGCCTTCTGTTTTGAGACTTGCTGTTTTAAACTTTCTGTACAAGACATCTTTCATCTTTCTGGTTGAATTGGTTTCGACTATCTGGTTTATAGAAACCAAAAGGAAACGATACAGAACATGAATAATACCAAGTGTGTTTTGAAAGAACATCATCAAAACTCATAATATTTATGGGGTTCCCAACAATTTCCCCCTTTTTGATGATGTCAAAACCACACTTAGACAGCATACTCAAATTAGCATGTATCATGTTCTGAAGTGGTTAGCTATTTGTTATTTAAGTTAAATAACAGTAAACATCAGAAAGATAAGAGAACTCCAAATTCATTGATATATGAATTGATGAGTACAAAAGATCAGCAGAGATAGCAGAGAGTCAAAAGCAGAAGATAAGAAAATAAAAACTATCTAAGAGAACCATCTAGCTGCTCCGCCCTTCTTCATCTTTTCTCTCTGTGCGTCGGATACCAACTGGATGCTCTCATAGATACCATCTCTTACCCTGGCATAGTTTGGATCATGGTTGTCGATTTTATAGCCTTTGATCTTTGCCAGTTGATTGATGTAGTTCAGAATATACGTCTTATCTGGAAGATTGCTGCCTGGTATAGTTGGGCAGATCATGCATTCCTTCTCTGGTGCCTTGATCTGGATTTTGGCGTCTGCTGCTGCTGTTCTGATTCTTTGAATAAGTTCTTGATCTCTGAAATTCTCCAGGTAGCGGTTAAAGTCTTCATCTGGGGTAGATTCAGAATATGTAGGCTCTTTCAGAAAGTATCTGTTCAGTATGAAGCCTTGTTTGACCTTTTCCCAGTCAGTTTGGTCATTCTCTGGAACCCATGTTTCAAGTGGTGTCTTCTTTTGCAGGGATAGGTTCCAGGAGAATGGTTTCTTCTTTTTCTTCTTGGGCTGGGTGGTCGAAGCAGATGATTGTTGCTGTGAGCGTTCAGCAGATGAAGGCGAGGAGAAAGGTGTTTGAAAAGATTTCTCCTTGGCTTCTTGTGCAGCTATTTTTCTTTCTCTTTCAACCTGATCTTTGTAGAACTGAGCTCTGAATACTGGATCGCAAGCTTGGTCCATACTGACCCCAAATAGCAGCAGCTCAGCTATCTGATCCCCTTCATCAACTGGTTTCTTGCCTTTGTCGCTCGGGGTGTGAGATGCTGGTTGAGCTGGTTCTGTTCCGATAAGAGTGGGGTCTGGTCTCGGTGGTGTGGTTGGTCTAGGTTGAGCTGGTGCTGGTGTTTCTGTTCCAGCATCTGTTGCTTCAGATAAGCCCTTGCTGCTTTTGCCTCCCTTGGCCCCCATGCCTCCAGAGATTTCCCCCTTTTTGACATCATCAAAAATGGTCTCGATGAGTGCGCGAAGGGAGATTATCTCCTCAGACATCTTCTCCATTCTGTCCTCTGCATCTGCTTTGAAACCAAGCAGAAGGTTGATTGTTTGGTCAGAGGCGTCTATCTTCTTCTCCAGCCTGCTGTTCATGGTTGACAAGGTTTTGTCATATGTTTCTTGTAGTTCTTCTACAGCAGTGATGCGAGTGACTTGCTGCTCGTGCTCTTCGGGGTTGGGGTAGAGAAGTTCAATTAAGACATTGACCTGGTGTTTCCGCATCAACTCCACAAATTTCTCATTTTCAAAATGAGCTAGTTGGGAGTGGATGGACAGGTCAGTATCTTCCTTCAGTTGAGCAGCAAGTTGAGTGCTTTTCTTGTCTACAGCAGTAACAACTGTTTCTGCTTGTTTTGCCAAAAGGTCAGCTACCAAAGTAGTGGCCTTGTCTGCCTTTTCTTCTATGCCAGTTAGGCGAAGATTGATCTTGTTCTGGTTAGCTTCAGTTGCTGCTCTGTCATCATCCATCTTTTTATTCAGTTCATCCCTGATTTTTCTGAGTTTGCCTCTGAGGTCCTTGTCCATGTCGTTTACATAGTCCTTCTGGTGTTGGTTGAAGTCAGAAAGAATCTTGGTTGCTTTTCTTGAATTGAGTTGCACACATCAGTCATGTGATCTTCAACTCGCAGTGTGATCAGATTATCCAGTTGGAAATTGTTGAAGGTCTTGGGCTCCCGTTCCAAGAGTTCTTCCATGGTGTAGAAGTTGACGTGTTTCTTCAGCTTCTGTGCAGCACCATGGGTATAGATCTCATTGCTTGGCTCTCCGCCAATGTGCTGACCTACTGGTTCATCATCGCCAGAATCAAGATCGATGATTGGTGTTTTCTGGGAAGACTTCTGTGATGAAGCTGCTTCTGGTGGTTGTCGTTGTTCTGTGGGAGATGCTTCTGGAGCTGCAGAAGGTGTTGACTCCAAACTAATCTTCAAGCTTTCTGCCTCTTGTTTCATAAGGCCAGAGATGAGGGGCTTGTATTCTGTTCGAATTTCGTGGACGGTGGAGACTTGAAGTAGACTCAGCGGCGTTGCTTCTTCCTTCTTGAGTTCATCAATGGTTTTGAGCTGGAGCAGTGCGTCAAAGACATAGTACTCGCTGTCCTTGACCAGCAAGTAAAACTTGACGCGTCTTGCTGCTCCCAAACTCTCTGGAAGCAGGTTGATTCCAGGGAACTCCTGCAGAACAGAGTGTTCTGCTTCGTTCTCCAGCAGTTTGATTACACTTTCAGCTTGTTGTTTCCTGACATCCTCCTCGTCTGTTGACTCTCCTCCTTCTTCCTCCTCTTCCTCACTGATTTTCTCCATTCGATGTGGTGAGGGTGTATCTGTTCTAGCAGGGGAGAAATCCTTCTTTGGATGTGGAGTATGGCTGGTTTCTGGTTCCACTTCAGTTGCTGGTGTTTATGTTGGTTCTGCTGCTTCCTGTGATACTTCTACTTCTTGTTCTGGTATATCCGATTGTTCTGCTGTTGCTGCTGGTGGTGGTGATGATTCTTGAACCTTCTGTAATCTGCGTTTCTTCTGCTTTGGTTGTGAAGCTGATGTTTCTGTCTCAGCAGAGCTACCTCGCTTGACTGAAGTCTTGCGAGTGGTCTTATCCTTCACAATTTTCTCTTTTGTGGATTTGCCCTTCTGCTTCTCCACACCTTTAGAAGGTGGCATCCAAGTAGGATTAGAGCAACCCACTTCCAGTGCTGCTTCACGGTGTACTTCATCAGGTATTTTGTTGAAGAATTGTGGTGCTAGTCCCAGAGACATTTTCAGCTGGTGTTGGTCCTTGGGAATAGAGTGATTAGTGTTGTATTCCTCAGCATCATCCCAGACTTTCTGCTTGAAGAATTTTTCAATCATCAAGCTGATCTTGGTGGAGTGTCGGAGATTTCTTCTAACTTCCACCGAAGTTCCTCTGCCTTTGCTGTCCTTGGTATAAGTGACCAACTTTGCTTCCTTGGCCATCAGTTCAAACAGTATTCTGCTCCAGTTGACTCGTAGATTAAGAACAACCGCTGTGAGAATGCGGAATTTCTCAGGAGTCACCTGATCATATGTGCCGCTGTGGTTGAGAAGGATCCTCTGAACCAATTCCAGTAGTAACTTGAAACCCGGTTGAAGTAGAGATCTCTGGAACATCCTTCCAGTGTAAGAGATAGGGATCACCATCATTATCTCTACAGCTTCTTGCAGTTGTGCAGGAGTGATCTCTTCCAAGGATAGGCCTTCGTCTTTCAACCTGTAGGCCTGGTTGATCATCTCAATCACATTGTATGGTGTTTTGCTTGTTCGGTCCCCGATTGGCATCAAAACATTAGCTTCAAAGCCATGTTTGTCACTCTGCCATGTCAGATAGAAGGAAGCTACTTGTTTTGCCAGAAACATTTTGGGATGCGAAGTGACAATGTTGCAAAAACCTAACATCATAAGAACATCCGACACAAATATATATATATATTCATCAGTTCATATGAACAAGCATGAATATTTGCGCAAGAGTAGCAGTTCACAGAAAGTGCAATAAATTGCAGATATAGAGGAAGTAGAATAAACTGAAAAACCTTTGCAGCGTGAGATCATGGCAAAGATTTCCTCGAGTTTTCGAAAACCATGGGTGTCAAGAACAGCATATGGTTCAGGTGAAAGAAACTTCTGAACCTCGGCAACGTGTTGGAGAAATAGAGAAATTTGTGGTGCCATGATCAAAACACAAAATGTTTGAAAAGAGATTTGCAGGAATTTTGAGAAAATCTTAAGTGCTTAGAGAGAGTAGTGCTCAGTGCGATGAAGTGAAGGTGAACAGTTTTGAGATGCAAATCGCATATATATAACAAAGAAATAGGGAAAGATGAAGACGGTAAATAAGTAAAAGATAGGCTGAATATCTTCCCTTTTTAGATTTTCCCGCTTCTTCCTTTTAGTTTGCCGCTTTTTCTTGCGTGTGATGTACGCTCTAGATTCTAGGGTTGTAGAATAGCGCGTGCAAATATTTTCCTTCAGTGCAACTTTCCTTTTTCCTGTTCTCGCAGGGATTTTCTCGATCACAGTTCCCAAAGGTGGGCTAATCATCATTTAAGATAAAGATTTTAGTAAATCTAGATAAAAAAAAGGTAACTTTTTCAGACTGTAATCTCGGGTGTTGATTGTACGGAGTGACTCCATGTCTCTTAAGACGCTTCCGATTCGTAGAAAATTCCCCCTTGACTTAGTAATTGAGAAATAGATGCCACGTGCCACTTTCTTCAGATTAGGCTTCTGTTGACTTTCTGTTGTCAACTATCTGGTAGCCTTCTGTTGTCAGCTATCTGGTGACCTTCGGTTGACAACTTTCTGGTGGCCTTCTGTTGACAACTCTCTGGTGACCTTCTGTTGACAACTATCTGGAGATCTTCTGTTGACAACTCTCTGGTGACCTTCTGTTGACAACTCTCTGGTGATCTTCTGTTGACAACTCTCTGGAGATCTTCTGTTGACAACCATTTAGACTGAGTAATCCAAGTTTACCACATAGCATTTTAAACCTTTCTTCTGGTAAGGCTTTAGTTAAAATATCAGCACGTTGGATATCTGTATGAATCTTCTCGATCTGGATGTGTTTTCTCTCCACATGATCTCTAATAAAATGGTGTCTCACATCAACATGTTTGCATCTTGTATGAAGTACTGGATTCTGTGTTATAGCTATTGCACTTGAACTATCACAGAATATTGGTATCTCTTTTACTTCGATCTCATAGTCCTTTAGTTGCTGCTTCAACCATAGGATTTGTGCACAACAACTTCCAGCAGCCATATATTCTGCTTCTGTTGTTGATGTGGCAACTGATGTTTGTTTCTTTGAAAACCAAGATATCAACTTGTTTCCAAGAAACTGACATGTTCCAGAAGTAGACTTTCTGTCCAGTTTGCATCCTGCATAATCTGAGTCAGAATACCCTGTAAGTTCAAAATTGTCATCTTGTGGATACCATAGACCAATGTGAGCTGTTCCTTTAAGATATCTAAGTATCTTTTTGGCAGCTTCCATATGGGATTCTTTGGGATTGGCTTGATATCTCGCGCATACTCCAACTGCATAGGTGATATCTGGTCGACTTGCAGTAAGATATAATAGTGATCCAATGATCCCTCTATATTGTGTGATGTTAGCTGGTTTTCCTTCTGGGTCTGGATCTATCTTCCCGTTGGATTGCATTGGGATTTTAACCTCTCTGCTGTCTTTCATCCCAAATTTGACTAGCAGATTGTTGATATACTTTGCTTGATTAACAAAGATACCGTCTGGAAGTTGCTTTACCTGCAATCCTAGAAAGAAATTCATCTCACCCATCATGGACATTTGGTATTTGTTCTTCATTAGTTCTGCAAATTTGTCACACAGATAGGGAGATTGTGATCCAAAGATTATGTCATCGACATATATTTGGACCAACAGAATGTGTTTTTTGACTTTGATGACAAACAGTGTCTTGTCCACAGAACCTCTTCTGAAGCCTGATTCCAGTAGGAATGTTGACAATGTTTCATACCACGCTCTGGGTGCTTGTTTCAAGCCATAGACAACTTTAGCTAGTCTATATACTCTCTGGTCAGGATTCTCTTCTTCAAAACCAGGGGGTTGCTCAACATATACTTCTTCTTCAAGTATGCCATTTAAGAATGCACTTTTAACATCCATCTGATATACTTTAAATCTTTTGTATGCAGCATATGCTAAAAATAATCTAATTGCTTCCAATCTTGCAACTGGTGCAAACGTCTCATCGAAGTCGATACCTTCCTGTTGATTGTATCCTTTTGCAACAAGTCTAGCCTTGTTTCTGACTACTTCTCCGTTCTCATCTCGTTTGTTTTTGAATACCCATTTGACACCTATCACTCCTTGATGTTTTGGTCTGTCTACCAGATACCAGACTTGGTTTCTTTTGAACTCATTGAGTTCTTCTTGCATAGCAATAACCCAGTCTGCATCTTTGAGAGCTTCATAAGTGTCAGAGGGTTCAACACGTGATAGATAGCAACTGAGAAGTGCACTTTCTCCATGCATTCTTCTAGTTCTCACTCTATCTGTTGGGTTCCCAACAATCTGTTCAGAAGGATGGTTTTCTTGAATCCATTTCCTTCTGCTAGATATCTCTTCTTCTGATATCTCAGGTTCTTGTTCATTTGCTGGGTCCTCGAATTCTGGATGAGATGTTTGGAAAGGATTTTCAGCTTCTGGTTCTTCTAGATCATTATTCCAACCATTTGATTCTTCGGGTTGATCTGGTTCTGGCTCGTTAGTGTTGTTTCCTTCTTCTGGCTGATTGTGTTCAGGTGTAGTTAAGGTTGTCTGTTCTGTTCCCCCTTGCTGCAAGCTTACTGCTTCAGCATTGTTTGGAACTTCAACATCATTCTCTTCTGATGTATTCCAAATTAGAATATCTTCTAGCAGAATTCCTTTTGCTTTCTGGTTCTTGTTCTGTTCTTGTGTTTGATCAACATCTAGGTTCCTGTCACTAATAACAGATTCATCAAAAACAATATGAGGTGTTACTTCCACAATGTGAGTCTTCTTGTTAAAAATCCTATAAGCTTTGCTAACATCAGAATATCCTAAGAATATTCCTGGATCAGCTTTGCTATCAAAGGTTTTCAACTGAGATTTCCCATTATTGTGAATGTAACACAGACAGCCAAAAGAGCGAAGATAATGTATCCTGGGTTTTCTGTTGTTCCATATCTCGTAGGGTGTCTTCCCATGTCTGATGGTAACAACTGATCTGTTCTGTGTGTAGCATGCTGTATAGATGGCTTCTGCCCAAAATTTCTTTGGTAATCTGGTTGCATTTAGCATAGTACGAGCTGCTTCCTTTAACGATCTGTTTCTTCTTTCAACTACCCCATTCTGTTGAGGTGTTCTGGCTGCAGATGTCTGATGTGTAATTCCCATCTGGTTGCAGTAATCCTCAACCTTCTGGTTTAGGAACTCTGTTCCACGATCTGTTCTGATGGTGGTAACAGAAACTTCCTTTTTCTTGGTGATTTTGTTAAGAAAGTTTGGCAGCTTCTCCAGAGTTTCTTTCTTCTTATACAGGAATATAACCCAAGTAAATCTTGAATAATCATCAATGATGACCAGAGTGTATTTCCTACCATTTATACTTAATGGTTTAACTGGACCAAATAAGTCTAAATGTAGTAACTCCAATATTCTAGTTGAGCTCTGGACAGATTTGCTGGAAAAAGATGTTCTGGTTTGCTTTCCAGCTTGACATGCTTCACAGATGTGATTCTTGTCATATATTTGATCTGGTAGTCCTTCAACTAGTTTTTCTCGTGCAATCTTATTGATTGACGTGAAATTGAGATGGCTTAATCGTTTATGCCACAGCCAACTAGTTTCTGAAACTGTCTTAGTGACTAGACATGTCTCAATCTGGTTGTCCCATTGCACAATGTATAATCTATCCTGCAATTTCCCGGTAAGGAGTATCTCATCTCCTTCCTTGTTCTTAACCAAACAATTGTTAGCATTGAAAACAATCTGATTACCATTGGTACAGAACTGACTTACAGAGAATAGATTGTGGCTGAGACCTTCAACATATGAGACATTTGAAATGGTGGTCTTGCCAACTTTTATGTTTCCATATCCTCTGGTATATCCTTTTGAATTACATCCAAAAGTGACATGAGGTCCTGGTTTCTCTATGTAGTCTGATAGTAGGTTCTTGTCACATGTCATGTGTTTTGAACAGCCACTATCTATGATCCAGATTGCTCCTTTTGCTACCTTGTACCTTCTTGCAGTCTTCTGATCCTGCAATTAAGTACACTTAGCTACCCTTCAATATCTGGGTGCTTGGTTATTAGCAAATGTTCCCTTTCGAATCCAGAACATTTTTGGGTTGGGGACAGCAATATAACAGGTAATAATATTTCCATCATTATCAACTTTTGATACAAAATGAAATATAGATGGATGGTATCTCTTTATTTCATTATTCTTCAATTTTTTATTTGTAGATGTTGTCCTGTTGACATTCTGGTTGGGTAATGTCCTGTTGACATTCTTTTTGTGAACTCTTTCTGTGTAACCTGCTGGTTGTTCCTTTACTTGATGGAACTGTCTGTTGCTGGTCTGTTTCACCATCATCTTCTGTGGTTGTTCTTTCTTGTTTCTGAGGTTTATCACCTGATCTGGAATCTGTTTCCTTTCTGGTACGAATTTCATGGTGCTAGAGGATTTCTCTGAATGACCTAGATACCCTAATCCAGATGTACCTTGTTGTTGAATGTTGATTAACAGCTTGGCACGTTCATCACTCTTGTATATCATTTCCTTCCCTTTCTTTATCTTCTCTTCAGCAACATTGTTTCTTGTAATGAGATCTTTGACCTTAGAATTTAGCGAGTGAATCTCATTGTCTTTTCCTTTAATCTGTTCTTCCAGATCAGCAATTTGAACAGCGAACTGTGTATTAGCAGTATTCAGTATCTGTTCTGTCTTCTTCATCCTTTCATTCTCTTCAACTACTTCTTTGAATAATCTCTTGATGCTCGAGTAGCTTTTGAACATGTCATTGACTTCATCCCAAGAGTATTCATCTTGATCTTCTATTTCCTGTTCCAGATCAGTATTATTTGAAGAGTTAAAGTTGCAGGATTTTACCTCTACATCATCTAGACCGTTGTCTAGTCCTGCAAAGCATTCATCCCAGTCTTCTTCTTCTTTGGCAAAGAATGCTTCATCATCTTCTGTTGAACTGTCAGATAGATGACTTGAGCTGGAATCTTCTTCTTCTTCTTCTTCTTCTTCTGCTATCATGGCTTTGCGTTGAGCTTTTAGTTTTCTGTCTCTCTTAGCTCGAAGTTCTTCTCTTTGGCTTTTAGATAGGTCAGGACAATCTGTTTTGAAATGACCTGTTCTCCCACAACCATAACAAGTATAGTCAGTGGAATTAGTGATTTTACTATTGCTTCTACCTTCTGTTTTGTCATCAGATCGTTCTGTTTCTTTGTTCTTCGGGTATCTACTCTTGTTGTCTTTGTAGAACCTACGATACTTTCTTGATCTGACTTCCATCTTGTCCATTCTCTTTGCAATCATTGAGAATTCTTTGAGTAACTTATCATATCCTCCTTCTGCTTGTGTAGCAGATGATGCTGATTCATCTGTTTTGCACTTCGCTTTGAAGGCAGTCTCTTTCTCCTTCTTTGTGCTATTCTCGCTCTTCTTGCTGGAAGAGTAATCTGGTCCGTGAATTCTTCTGATGTCACATTCATGGACAGCGAGATGATCAAAAAGTGCTTCTACAGATAGATCATTAAAATCAGCACGTAGAGGTTGCATAGCTGAATAAATTTCCCAGCTTGGTGGTAGAGCTCTAAGAATCTTGAGATTCTTCTCTCTCTGTGTGTA
>JAPKLX010004042.1:0-10390 GCA_026898415.1 Leonotis leonurus | reverse complement strand
CAGAGATCTTCAAGTGGCAGAAGACGGCGGCGGCAGTCAGCGATGATAAGATCCACCTTCGTTTGATATGAAGGGGAGAGAGATGGAAGGTCAGCAGAAGAGGACTCAGCTCTTGATTTGGCAGCAATAGCATGGAGGCGAGCCGCGTCAGCTGATTCTTGAGCCTTAAGGGCTGCAGCAAGAGCAGAGTCTGCAGTAGACTTGGCTGTCTCAGCGAGAGTATAGCTGGAATCAGCCCGCTTGAAGGTTCGACTGATGCGCGAGCGTTGACGATCAAGAGATTTGCCATGCGCAGAGCAGTCAGTAGAGAGTTGATCAAGAAGAGCACGCATGTCTGAAGTGGCCTTGACAGCGGCAACGAATTCAGTGCGCAGAGAGTGAGTGTTGGCGCGGTTGCGATTGCAGGACAGCACCAAATCACTGAATTTCTTGTGAGAAGGCACTTTGTAATGCTCTAAATGTGAGGGAAAGGTGCAGCGCATTTCCTTCTTCACAAATTCTTGCAGTGCTGAGTACTGGGCCTTAATAGCATCTTCAATTCTAGCATCTAAGGCCTCAGTAGAAGTGGCAGCATGCAGGTCAGCCTTCAGAGAGGCATTCTCAGCAGTGACAGCATCCATAGACTTCTGAAGGTCAGTGACATGGCCTTCAAGCTTCTTCGTGTATGTCGCCTGGAGGGCGTTGATCATGGAGGCAGTGGAGGCAGTTAAGCGCTGGCTCTCAGCATCAGAATGCATCTTGAGCTCGTGAATGGTTGCCTTGTAGAGAGAGCGATGAGCTTTCAGGAGAGCTCCTTCTGAAGTCAGGGCTTCAGGGAAGGTGGAATCAGTAGACTGAGTGACTGGAAAAGGGAGAGAGGAAGAAGTACGACGAAAGTAAGTTCTCCCAGCGTCAGCTTCAGCCTGGAAGATAAGAGCATCAATAAGGGCCTCAGCATTAAGAAATGCATCCTTGGCATCAGAAAAGTGAAACAAGGATTGAAGCTCAGCTTCCTCAGTCAAGATAACGCTCCACCCAGATGTCTCGATCTTATACTGGAGAGCAAGGGTATCGTTGAAACGATACTGGCGCCAAGTCCAGAGGCGCTGGCAGAGAGGGATGAGGGAAGGGTGGTTGAAGAGTTCAGGGAAAGAGGAGCTCAGAAATTTGAAAGAGGTGAGCTCCAGGGTGTGTAGGTAGGCTTGGGCTGGGGAAGAAGAAAGCACTAAGGCTTGGGAGTCAGAGGGTTGGGAGGTTGAGGCAAATTGGTTGGTTTCAGAACGGGGGACTTCAACAGGCTCTGAAATAGTCTGGTACTTGTCCAATGAATCCCCAGTGGTTATCAAAGGTTCTGAAGGATTAGTTGGTTTTGGTGAGATAGAAGGTTCAGTAACTTGTCGATCAGGAGAGAATGAAGGAACAGTGTCCTTTTCAAGATTTTCTAGTTCATCGGCAAGGGACATGTGGGTCGTGGAAACACTTGTAGGAATCTGGGAGGTGGGTTTAGTGGGTGTTTTGGTTTTGGTAAGAAGGGTTGTCTTGGTGGGTGAGATGTCTATTATGATTGGTGGGGGTTGGATATCTGAAGGGTGTATGGTTGAGATGGGTTGAGGGTTGGGAATGGATTGGCGAGGGCGTTTGGTAAGGGTATACTGGTCTTGGAGGTCCTCATCAGTAGAGGAGTCAAGAACCTCCGGGAGGATAGGCTGTTTAGGTGGAGGGGAGGGGGATTTCTCTGCCTGGAGAATAAGGCGCCTGGAGGGGTTGCGCTTCCTCTTGGGGACCTTGGGAGGAGAGGGAGGTGGAACTTCAGGAGTGTCTTCAGTTGCCTCCTCTTCATCATAATCTTCCACTGCATGGATGGGGTCCACGTCCTCCTCTTCAGTGGCAGCCTGCTTGCCCTTTCTCCTCACCTTGGGCAGTTCCATCTGAAGGGCCAGAGCCTTCCCGTGCATGGAGGTTTGCACATCCAGGTCAGTGGAGAACATCCACCTTTCATCATAAGCTTTGGCGGAGGGGAAGGCAGAGTCAGCATACTTGTAGGACTCTTCAATCAAGATGGAAACCTTGGTGACAAGGTTTATCGTGTCATTTCCCGTCATAGTGACCCCTCCGGGCACTTCCTTCAGTTTATTGGCCTCAGCCATCAGTAGCTCTTCCATCACAGCTACCCAGTTGGCACCATCACAGTTATAAATGCTTTTCATCAAAGCAAGCTTCTGCCAACTGAGCTGTTCATGGGAAGACTTCTTCCCAAGGATGCAGTGCTGAACCACATCCAGCAGGAGTCTGAACTCAGGGCGTATCAAGCCCTTGTTGTTGTTGGCGGTGGAGAATTGGCGAGGGGGATCTTCCACCTGAATCTGCGCGAAGAAAGCCTGAATGGCTTCCTTGTTCTTCAGGAACTGGATGGGCTTAGTATGGCCCACGTTCCTCAGAGTGAACACTGACTGAAGAAGTTCAGTCACGTTCATGTGCAGCTTCTTGACTTCAGTGGCTCCAGTAATAGGCTCCCTGATGGAGATATCCAGGGAAGTCTTCAGATCAGAGCCTTCGTATCCCAGGTTGAGGTAGAAATGAACCACCTGTTCAGGATAGGTGTTCCGGGGACGAAGAGTAGATAGTTTCTCCAAACCATTGCCCTTGATGATTTCAAACATTGTCTTCGCCGTATCAACTGCAGTTTCTGTGAAGACAGCAGTAGGCTCGGTGTAGAGGCGAGCACGAATTTGAGAGAGCTTCATTGCTGGTCCAAGAATGGCTTTCTTTCCCATGGTGTTGATTTACTGTAAAAGGAGAATATAGATTATATCTCTAGATTTCACAAGAAGTAGAAAGATGCAGTTATAGTAGAGAAAACAGAACATGCACAAATGTAAGATAATCATACATTAAAGGGTTTGAGAATGGAAGATCAACGATCAACACACAAGCAGTTCTGGATCACTAAAACGCAAACAGTAAGATCACAAGAGAAAGAGATTTTAGCGTAAGGCTTTGGAGAATTAGAGAAGCGTAAAGTCTCGAGAAATTTGAGGAAGATGATCTTATAGGAAATGAAATATTAAAAGAACGGTTAGATCTTCCTCCGCGTTTTTAGAAATCAACGGTTAGGGTTGAAGCACGTGTAGGAATGGTTGACTGGGCGGGAAAAAGGCAGCGCGTGGGTAATACGCGAGACGTTTGAGTTCCCGAGGTTAAACAATGATGATAAAAGCACTGTAGATATCAGAAGAAATTAAATGCGAGATAGCGTATCTGATACGTTGAATCGTTCGAGGTACGATGTGCCTTTAATTACGTTTATAACACACAACCCAGATTGAGAACATAACACTTAGAGCAATAAATACAAGAATAATTAAAGTGTTGAACATCAGTTGCTGATACTGGCTACTGAGTTGCTTCCTTTCAGGTTGGATTTGAGCTTTCAGAAAGTGTTGTTCTTCATATTCTGGTTCCTTTCCTTCAGAGTACTGACTTCAGATGATTTTGGTATAGCCCAGCGTTGGTTCTGAAATCCTTCAGTTTTGATCTCTTTGTGGATTTTGCCAAGATAAGACTTCAGATTTTGAAGTCCTTTCAGTAGACCTGCATGGTTAGCTGAAGCACGTATTTGGCAATGTGTGATGATAATTTGCCTGAGATAACTATATAGAGTTATTCAGAATATGACCATCACGTCGTTCTGAGTCTTATTGGGATCACAACTTCAGTATACTGAAGAATACTAAGTTAATGAATCTTTAAGACATCAGTGTTGATAGGAAATAGAAATGTACCTTCAGTGAACACACTTAGGAGAGATCAGGATTCAGTAGCCCAAGTCTTCCACTTAGCATTCTGAATCTAGCTTCTTCCAGTGGCTTGGTGAGGATGTCTGCTCTTTGAAGGTCAGTATGGATCTTCTCAATGGTGACATCTTTCTTCTCAACGTGATCTCTGATGAAGTGATGCCTGATGTCCACGTGCTTGCACCTTGTGTGTAGAACTGGGTTCTGAGTGATGGCAATGGCACTTGAACTGTCACAATAAATTGCAACCTGAGTGGTAGGCACTTCATAGTCTCGAAGCTGTTGCTTGAGCCAGAGAATTTGAGAGCAGCAACTTCCTGCAGCCATGTATTCTGCTTCAGTGGTGGAGGTGGCAACTGAAGTCTGCTTCTTGGAGAACCAACTGATCAGTTTGTTTCCCAAGAACTGACATGTTCCTGAAGTAGATTTCCTATCTAACTTCCAACCTGCAAAATCAGCATCAGAATAACTAGTTAGTTCTAAGTTATCATCTGAAGGATACCATAAACCAAGATTGGGTGTGCCCTTCAGGTAGCGCAGTATCTTCTTTGCAGCTTCAAGGTGTGACTCCTTTGGATTGGCTTGATAGCGTGCACACACTCCAACTGCGAAGGTGATGTCTGGCCTGCTGGCAATGAGATATAGTAGGGATCCAATGATTCCTCTATACTCAGTTTGGTTGACTGGTTTTCCTTCAGTATCTGGTTCAATTCTCCCGTTGGTGTTCATTGGAATCTTCACTGATTTGCTGTTCTGCATTCCAAACTTGTTGATCAGTTCCTTTGTGTACTTGGCCTGATTGATGAAGATGCCTTCAGGGGACTGCTTGACTTGGAATCCTAAGAAGAATCTCATTTCTCCCATCATTGACATTTGATACTGAGTCTTCATCAACTTGGCAAATTTGTCACAAAGCTTCTGAGACTTCGAACCAAATATAATGTCATCGACATAAATCTGAACGATTAAAATGTCTCCATTATACTTGATGGTGAATAGCGTTCTATCCACTGATCCACGCTTGAAACCTGATTCAATAAGAAAAACAGACAAAGTGTCATACCAAGCTCTAGGAGCTTGTTTCAGCCCATAAAGAGCCTTGTGTAGCTTATACACTTTGGTGTAGTCAGTTTCAAATCCTGGTGGTTGCTCCACGTAGACTTCTTCCTTCAGTACGCCGTTCAGGAAGGCGCTCTTGACGTCCATTTGATAGACCTTGAACTTCATTTGAGCTGCATAGGCGAGGAAGAGTCTGATTGCTTCCAGTCTGGCTACTGGTGCAAAGGTTTCATCAAAGTCTATGCCCTCTTCTTGGCAGTAACCTTTGGCAACCAATCTAGCCTTGTTGCGAACAACTTCTCCTAGTTCGTCCTTCTTGTTCTTGAAGACCCATTTCACACCAATAACGCCTTGATGCCTAGGACGATCCACAAGTTCCCAAACTTGGTTCCTGGTGAATTCATTCAGTTCCTCTTGCATCGCGGAGACCCAGTTTACATCTTGAAGGGCTTCCTGAGCGTCCTTGGGTTCAATGTTGGAGAGATAGCAGCTGTGTAGGAAGTTTTCATCAGAAAACAGTGCAACATCTGCTCTAATCATTAGTTGTTCTTCAGTGGTGGAGTCAGTAGGAGCTTCAACAGTGGCTAATGGCTTGACCATTTCTGCCTGAATCTGGTTTCTGGTCTGAACTCCTTTGTGTAGACTTCCAATCACTGAGTCTGTGGGGTGATCCTCAATCCATCTTCTTCTTCGTTGCATATCCTCTTCAGTTATGATCATTAAGTCCATCCTTTGACTAGGAGGTGGTGTTGTAACTGAAGGGCTTCGTTGAAATGGATTGAAATCTTCTTCAGTCTGAGGGACTATACTTGTTCCCCCTTGATTGTTGGCTCTTACATATTCAGTTTGTTGAATATCCTGCAAAATAGCATTGTCTGAACTGGCCAGAATATCGTTAGTAGCAACAGTTATAGGAATATTGACTAAGTTAGGACTGTTACTCCCTGAAGTTGGTGAAGGAATCTCAGTGGTGAGATTTTCAGTGAGTATCTGTTCTTCAGGTAGAATCTGAACTTCAATGAGGTCTTCAGATTGGATGTCTTCTTCTCTAAGTGATGTCTCAGTAGTGAGATCTTCAGTTTCAGTAGGAGAAGAGTTGTATGTTTCAGGTGCTAGAGTCCTATCTTCAGAGTCTGAAGCTCTGACTTCAGTGGGCTCCATTTCTTTATCCAATCTGACGTATGTCTCTTCAGTGGGAGTGTTCTCTTCTTCTTCTTCATTTAAACTCCAGATGAGAACCTCCTTCGTACTATGAACTGAAGGTGTTAAGTTCAGATTCTGAAGTCCCTTAGTGATGACTTCAACTTGATTTAACCTGTACTCAAAAATAGATTCATCAAAGATAACATGAGGTGTCATTTCCACTACAAGGCTATGTTTATTAAAAACTCTATAGGCAGCACTCTCCTCTGAGTAACCAAGGAAGAATCCTGGATCTGCTTTGCCATCAAAAGTTTTTAATTGAGTTTTGCCATTGTTATGAATATAACACTTGCAACCGAATGCACGAAAATATTTAAGAGTTGGCTTCCTGTTGTTCCATAACTCATATGGAGTTTTGTCTTGGCGTGTGGTGAGGAGGGATCTATTCTGAGTGTGGCAAGCTGTATTGATAGCTTCAGCCCAGAACTTCTTAGGAATTCCTGAACTGTGTAGCATCGTTCTTGCAGCTTCCTTCAGTGATCTGTTCCTTCTTTCAGCAACGCCATTTTGTTGTGGAGTTCTTGCAGCTGAAGTCTGATGTTCTATCCCCATTTGCGCACAGAATTCTGAAATCTTGGCATTGAGAAACTCAGTTCCTCGATCAGTGCGTATGGTGATAACATTGGTTGACTTTTGGTTCTTCAGCTTTGTTAGCAATTCAGGTATGCGCTCCATTGTCTCATTCTTCTTTCTTAGGAACACTGTCCAGGTAAAACGAGAAAAATCATCAGTAATAACTAGGCAGTATTTCCTACCATTCACACTGAGTGGAGTGACAGGTCCAAAAAGGTCCATATGTAAGAGTTGAAGAATCTTCTCAGTGGATGGTGTTTCTTTGGTCTTGAATGAAGCTTTGATCTGCTTTCCAGTTTGGCATGATCCACAAACATGGTCTTTGTCGAAGACTAGGTTAGGCATCCCTCGAACTAGGCTGTGTCTTGCAAGTCTGTTGATGACTTTGAAGTTCAGGTGACTTAGCCTATTGTGCCATAACTAGCTTTGTTCTGAAGTGCTCTTTGAGACCAGGCATGTTTCAGGGGAGGAGGCTTTCCAATCTGCAGCGTAAATATTTCCCACCCTGAAGCCTTTCATTACAGTGGTCTCATCAGTGAGCTTGTTTATCCTGCACTCATCAGAACTGAAAACTACATTAAAACCTTTATCACACAACTGACTTACTGAAAGTAAGTTGTGCTTCAGGCCAGAAACATAGGAAACATTATCAATAGAAACATTCCCTATTATGAGAGTACCATACCCTTTAGTGAAACCCTTAGAGTTATCACCAAAGGTTACCTGAGGACCATCTTTCTCAGTGTAGTTGGAGAGGGCTTCTTTCTGAAACGTCATGTGCCTTGAGCATCCACTGTCAATAATCCAGCTTGAATGCTCCTTGTGTGCACCTCTCCTTGGTCCTTGGTCCTGCAATTACTGAGTTTCAGGATCCAGCTTTGAACTAGACCCAACTGCAGTATGCATGACATGCTTTGGCACCCAGTGTTGCCTGATGATTGATGCAGATGCAATATTTTTCCTTTTCTGAGAGTCAGCATTGACTTTCTTCTACTTTGGGACATAATTTTTGCTTACTTCAGGCCTAGAATTAGCCTTAAAGTTAGCTTGAGTATACTGTTTATTGCGAGTCCAACTTTTTTCAGTTTGCACTGAACGTTTTGGTCCATAGTAATGAACTGGGGAAGCATGAGAGTCGTATGACTTTCTGGAAAAGTCAGAATAGTATGAACTAGGTGATGAATTCCTATGTTCATTTCTGGGATGGGCAGTGTTGGAGTATGATTCCCAACGTTGAGCTCTATGACTTCGAAAGTCATAGCTTCTGGGTGATGAACCATGTGAAGAGCAAGTGCAGTGTGAACACTTGTTTTTATAGTAACGTGCTTCAGGAGACTGATATCTCCTTGGTTCATGTTTTCTCGTTTCATGCCTTTCAGTAGCATGTTGCTTATAAGTTTGGCTTCTTTTGGTCTTTGGTTTTTCAGAAACCTTAGGCTTGTCAGTCGCCTTAGGCTTCCTGAAAGCCCTTTGTTCAGTAGCTTTTGAAACAGTTTGCTTCCTGAAAACCTGCTTTGGTTTTTCAGAAGCTAGTGTTTCAGTATGCACTGATTTTTCAGTACCAACCTTGGCCTTAAGTTTAGGCTCAGGTTTGTTCAGTGGCTTCTTCCCTTGGGACTTAGAAGCACTTTGAGTATCCTTGACTGCCTTAGTAGCAATCATTTCCTCAGTGGAGGCCTTGTCAGTGGCTTTCACAAAGGAGATAATTGGAAAAGTGGGTTTAGGCACTTTCAGAAATGGTACTTTGTCCTTATCCTGATTGAACCCAAGACCTTTACCTTTTGGTCTTTGAGATTCACTCAGTAACTGATTAGTGTACCCAGATTTTGTCCAGGTTTCGACCTTTGTCTTGTAATACTCAATTCTTTCAGTTAGAAGGTCATTTCTTTTAGTGAGTTCGCGAATCTGAGAGTCCTTGAACAAAATCTCATTGTTCTTAGTGTCAAGTTCCAGTTTGAGATTACGTATCTCAAGTGTTTCAGTCTCAGGTAGGCTTTTTGATGAGCCTTCAGTTTGTGCAGCATCCAATTTGGATGTCAGTTCCTCATTGTCTTTCTTGATCATTAGAAAGATTGATTGTAGATTTCGAAAATCCTCAGTTAAGGATTCATATTCCTCCAGTGAGACTGTTGCCTCATCATCCATATTTTCTTCATCCTCCACTGAAGTCATTTCAGTTTGGGATGTTTCAGTGTGTGTGTTTTCAGACAGAATCTGAATATCTTGAGTTGGTGCAATGGGTGATGCAGGTGGTATGAGTGCATATGATGTAGAGTTCCTGGTTTTAGGATCGATGTATCCTTCAGGCATTACATGAGCGTAAATTACCTGTGGAACGAAGTCTCCGTTGCCCATTAGGCAGAATACTTCGTTTTGCTCTTCATCTTCAGTAGCCATCAAGCCAAGGTCTTCATCATCTGATGAGTCTGAGAAGTGCTTCTCGTAGCTTGACTTGGATGGTGCGTTGATCTGATCTAGATCATCATCAACAAGCATGGCTTTCCTCTCAGCCGCTCGTTGATCTCTTCTGAGCCTAAGCTCATCCCTTTCCTTTTTGCTTAGGTCAGGGCAGTCAGGCTTGAAGTGGTCTGAAGCTCCACACTCATAGCAAACACCTTTGCTATATTGTTGTCGTTCAGGCTTGGACTGATTGCTAGTCGCATCCTGATTTGATGTTGAGGTGGAAGTTTCAGTGGATGGTGTACTTCTTCTGAAATGATTTTCTCTATGGAACTTCCTGAATCTGTTGTTCTTCAGATCTGCACGTTCAAAACGTTTTGCCATTAAAACGTATTGTTCCATAAGTTCAGCTTTAGACATACCTTCGAGGTCTAGAGCCTCTGGCTTTGATTCTTTGGCTGGACTCTTGTCTGCCTTGAAGGCGACAACATCCTGAGATTGGGTAGAGAGTGGGATTGCTTCTCTCATTGGATTTGAGATATCCAATATCTTCTGCCTTGTCTCGTGACTCTTCAGTATACTGAAGATGGCAGCTGTGGTGAGGGTGTTGAAATCAGTGCGCCCACTAATTTGGATTTGATAGGGCAGCCACTCCTCACGTCGAAGACACCAAACTATCTTCAGGTTTATCTCTCGTTGAGTGTATTTCTCAGGTTTCAGTGCTCTAACAGCTGTTAGAATCTGCATGAACCTGAGTTCTACTTCACTGATGGTTTCTCCTTGTACCTGCAAGAAAGCATCATATTTTTGGCATTCAAGGGTTAGCTTGTTTTCCTTGATCTCTTCTGAACCGGCACACATCTGCTCGAGGGTTTCCCACATCTCCTTTGCAGTTATGCAGTGTTGGATGTGTACGAGCATTGGCCTTTCGAGGGTTCCTGAGATGATATGCTTGGCATAATCATCAAGGCCACCGATCTTCTTTTCATCGGCTGAGTATTCACTGAGTGGCTTCACTTCAGTGCCTGGTTCTCTAACGCCAGCTGTTTCCTGAGGAAACGTCTTCATGATTTTGATTGGCCCTGTTGTTATGACTTGCCACATCATTACATGGTGTGCTTTCAGGTAGAAAGTCATCCTGTACTTCCAGTAATCGTAGTCCTCAACTGAGAACATAGGTAACATAAGAGATTTCTCCATTGGAGAGATTAGATAGATGCAAGTGAGGTTTTCTGAAAGATCTGCTTAAAAACCTTGGGTCAAAGAAACAGTGGTAATTAAACACACTGCTCTGATACCACTTGTTGGTCCCGAAATGAGTGAAACTGAGTGTATGGGGGGGGGGGGGATACACCAGTCAGTTTTTGTCAGTTAAAACTTTT
>JAPKLX010003734.1:0-10699 GCA_026898415.1 Leonotis leonurus | reverse complement strand
TCTGGTTCCTCGCTGTAGGCATCGATCTGGTCATCGATCTGGTCGCTGTCTGTTTCAGCAGATCGATTCTTCTTTGGCATAAAACCTTGACTTCATCCTGTTCTAAGTTGAGATTGACTTCTATAGGAATATTTCCTTTACATTTTAAGTCTTCTTCTAATCTGTTCCATAACAGAAATCACCTTATCTCTAGTGATCTGTTTTTACACGAGAACAGTTTTAAGCTCTAACAAGCTAAGTGTGTTTCGAGATACCATCATCAACACTAAAACCTCAGGGTTCCCAACAATTTCCCCCTTGTTGATGATGTCGAAACCACACTTTACAAAAAGATGTCCTATCAGCTTATAAAGAGCGATCTGGTCTGATGTCCAGATTGATTTTAGTACGTTATTAAGTTTATAACGTTTAGGATATTTTCATATATGTTCTGGACAGTAAAATGTTGTCATCAGAAACTCAAGAAGGATTTCATATATTAGAGACAAAAGTGTTTACAGATTAATCAAAACAAAAACATAAGAAAAGCAGATCATAAAGATATGAGGAATGAGTCTATCTGCTTTTTCTTTTCTCCTCTTGTTGTCTCTTTAATTTGGCTCTGGTCTCGTCTGAGATGAGCTGGACGCTCTCATATACTCCTTCTCTCTAACTCTTATGTAATCAGGGTCTTCGGCATCCACCTTATATCCTCTATTTTCTGCTAGTTGATTTATGAAATTTAGCAGAAAGGTCTTGTCAGGAAGGTCTGTCCCAGGGATGTTGGGACAGGTTCTGAATTCCCTTTCTGGTGCAGTTATTGTGATCTGGGTTTTGGCTGCTGCTGCTCTGATCTCCTCCACCAGATCTCTTGCATCGTTTTGATCAAGATATAGATTGAAGGCTTCATTAGGTGATCCCTCACAGTAGAGTGGTTCTTTGAGGAAGTAACGACACATAATGAATCCATATTTTAATCCTTCAAAACCTTCCTTCAAGTGATCTGGGACCCAGTTGGTCTCTCTCTGTTTGGTCAATGATTTTCGTATAGGGGCATATGAGAACCAGCTGGATCCTGCTCTTTTCTTCTTCTTGGGTGGTTGGGACTGGCTTGATCTGCTTGGTGTGAAGGTTTTCTGTGCTTGGAATGAAGAAGAGCTGGCAGGGCTAGATCGAGCTGGTATGACAGGAGTTGGTTTCTTTGCAGTTGATGCACCAGATCCAGATCCTGTTGGGCTTTTTCCTTTCTTTTCAGCTTCTTTTTCTTTCTTCTTCGTTGGTCCTTCCCCCTTTTCGACATCATCAATAAACGATTGAATGAATGCCTTAAGGGAGGTGACCTCTGCCTTCAACTCTGTAACCTCTTTGCCAGATTCAATTCCTTGAGACAACAGCGAAGTGATGTTGAGATTTGAATCATTGATCTGTTTCTAAAGAGAAGCCTGAGTTTTGGCCAGATCAGCCTTGAACTCTTCTTGTGCTGCCTTGATGTCCGCATTTTCATCAAAATAGGAAGTGATGAGGGTGGATGTTGGGTAGCACAGATCACGTAGCTTCCTTTCTACAAAGTGTTTCCCATCAACTTCAAACTGTCTGAGCAGTGATCTGGTGTATGAGTTCGCTTCTTTGACTATATCAGCTGTGAGACCATCCGTCTGCTCCTTGATTATGGCGTGAACCATATCTTTCTCTTTTGCAGCAAAAGCAGTGATGATCTTGTACATTTCTGTCATCTTGAGCTCTGTTGTATTCAGACTCTGATCAATCTGTGCCTTCCTTTCCTCGGCAGCAGCTCGATCATCATCCATCTTTTTGCTGAGCTCTTCAAGTTTCAATCTGCACACTCTTCTTAGATCTGAGTCAACCTGATCAACGTGACTTTTCAGGTGGTTGTTGAACTCAGTAAGAATGCGAGTGGCTTCATCTTGAACTGTGGATAGCGTCCCATACATGTACTTGTCGACCTTGTTGGAAATCAAATCTCGGACTTGTGTATTGGACAAGGATTGATGTTGGGCCATCAGAATGTCCTCCAGAGTGGTCTGCTCGACGAAATCTTCCATTGTTGCAGCAACACCTAGTGTGTATATGTTATATGTTGGGACACCGGCCACTTTCTGCCCTACTGGTTCATGAACTGCAGTGCTTGCCTGAGTTGGTTCCTCCTCAGTTTGTGCAGGTGGGGTCATGACTTGTGCACCAGTATCAGCCATGAGCTGGTCTGGTTCAGGTTCTGTTATTGCTGCACCCGGTTGGTGAGCATCAGATGGAATCTCAACTTCTTCTTCATCAACCACACTGACATAGAATGCTATCTTTCCAGCCTTCTCATATATTTCTCTCAGATTAATCTGTAGCTTCTGAGCTTCTAGCTGAGCGATTGCATGTATGGATTGTGTGTAGCTGTCTCGTAGCTCAGCAACTGATGAGACTTCAAAAATGTTTAATAATGTGGCTTCCTCTGCTTTGAGCTGGTCAATTGATCTGATTTTCAGCAGTGCGTCTAAAACATAGAATTCCTTGTCTTTGATCAACAGCAGCAATTTGAATCTTTTAGCTGCATCGTAGCTCTTTGGTGTGAGCTGGATGCCTGGAAATATGCTGAGGACAGCCCTGTCTGCTTCTGCTTCAATCATTTTTACTACAGACTGAGCTGTTTTCTTCTCCACATCTTCATCTGAAGACTCAATTGCTTCCTCATCTTCTTCATCGATCTGCTCTAGAGGCTCAGCAGAGGATGGGCTTTCGGTATGAGCTGGGGAGAAGTCCTTAACCTGGTCTGGGTTAAGGGAGGATATGGGGACTACATCCTCTGGTTGATCACCTATCATAACTTCTTCCTCCTCAACCTCCTGTTGAGGAATGATAGCTTCTGCAGCAGCAGGTGCTTCGGTCAGAGTCTCGGCGGACAGTTTGTGAAGCCGTCTGCGTTTTGGTTTGGGCGGCTGAGCTGCGGTAGAAGTATCTGTTTCGACGGAGCTGGCCCTTCTGGTCATTCTCTTGGTGGGAGTTCTTTCTATCGGCTGTTCCTTTGTTGTCTTGGATTTCGTGGGTCGATCTGCTTGACCAGACGGAGGAATCCAGATGGGATTCGAGTTCCCCATCTCCATCAGAGCATTCAAGGCTACAGAATCTTTAACTCTGGCAAGCAGATTTGCTGAAATGCACATCGACATTTCTATCTGATGCTGGTCCTTGGGAAAATGCTGCCTTGTGTTGAATTCAACAGCCGTATCCCACTGGTGTTGAGGGAAGAAAGACTCAAGCATAAAGCTGATTTTTGTAGAATGTCGAAGTGTGCTTCGTTTTACTTCGATGCCAGGGGAGCTGCCTTTCACAATTAAAATCATCTTGGCCTCCTTTGCCAAGAGATCGTATAAAATCCTACACCAGTTGACTGGTAGGTTAAGAACTACTGCTGCTAAGATCCTGAACTTCTCAGGAGTGACCTGGTCGTAGGACCCGTTGTGGTTGAGGAAAATTCGCTGTACGAATTCAAATAGGATTCTGAATTCTGGCGCGAGAAGTGAATGAACAAACATCCTGTTTGTGTATTGGATGGGAATAATCATCACCATCTCCACAGCTTCTTGCAGCTATTTTGCAGTAATTTCTCCAAGTTCTAGGCCTTCATCCTTCACTGTATAAGCGGCGTTGATGATGTTGATAACATTGTAGGAAGTATTGCTAATCGTGTTTCCTTTGCTCACCCTGATGGTGGCCTCATCTCCACCCCTCTCTCCCTGCCATGAGAGGTAGAAGGCAGCAACATCCTTGGGTAGGAAGTGCACTGGGTGTGAAGTGATAATATTGCAGAAACCTACATAGAACACAGTAGTACATATGTGAGCACTATCCTTCCATCAGTGAAGTATAAGTGCCACAAAACAATTTATGCAGTTCTAACAATTGATATTGACAGATATCACGAGCAAGAGAATGTAAACAGAGTAAAAACAGTTTGACATACGTATAAGAAATAAATGTTAAACAAACTAAATAAGAAACCTTTGCACTGGCGGACAAGGTCGAATGCCTTTTCAAGTTTATGAAACCTGAAGGTGTCAAGAACCGCGAAAAGGTCTTGGTGTATGTAAGGTTTCAGAAAGTTTGCTTGCTCGAGAAAAACAGATGATTTAGGAGCCATTTTTGCTAGAAAATGAAAGATTTACGAAGGAAGAGAGAATTTTGGAAGGCAGAAAATTTTCTAAGTGTTTCGAGAAATATGGACGTGTAAGTGATACACGAAACGCCTTATCAGTCTATATATGATAAAGAGAAGATAAGTAGAGTAATAAAATATTCAGAAATCCATCCCTTTTTTTTTTTGCTTTCCCGCCTTTCCATGTACTAGGTTTCCAACCCATAGCCGCCTCTCTTTATCGTGTGATGCACGCGCTATAATCGAACGGTTGTGATATGGCGCGTTATCTTTGTTGCAGTCTTTTATCTTCCTTTTTCTTGATTTGGTAGATATTTTCTCGATCACGTCTCCCAATTACTGTATGTAATCATCAAAAATAAAAGATTTTGATATCTAATGTCAGAATATAGATAATTAGTCGCCTTATATAGTTGACCTTTCCCCCTTAACCAAGTAATGGAATAATTAATAAGAAATATTAATTCGATATCCACGTGGCATTAAGTAATCTGGTCAAGATCAATCTCTTTTATGGTAAGAACTATCTATCTGGTTGATTTCTTCAATAATTCCCAGTTGGGGTTTGCTCAATCTGTATTGACATATACTTAGTGATCTGGTATCAAGTCCCTGTTGGATTTTATCAATCTAAACCATGATGATCTGGTGTTTATTCCATGTTGGAATACCAAATTTGATCTGGTTTAGGTCAATCTAGTCCTATCTTCAAGATTTAAAAGTCCTAGTTTTCCACAAAGCATCTTAAATCTTTCTTCTGGTAAAGCCTTAGTGAGAATGTCTGCTCTCTGAACTTCAGTGTGTATTTTCTCAATCTGCACATGTTTTCTTTCAACATGGTCTCTTATAAAGTGATGTCTCACATCAACATGTTTGCATCTGGTATGCAAAACAGGATTCCGTGTGATTGCTATAGCACTTGAGCTGTCACAGAAAATTGGTATTTCCTTGACATCAATCTCATAGTCTTTAAGCTATTGTCTTAACCACAGTATTTGTGCACAACAACTTCCAGCTGCCATATATTCTGCCTCTGTAGTTGAAGTGGCAACTGATGTCTGTTTCTTAGAGAACCAAGAAATCAGTTTATTTCCTAGAAACTGACATGTACCAGATGTTGACTTTCTGTCCAGTTTACATCCAGCGTAGTCTGAGTCAGTATATCCAGTCAGCTTAAAATTGTCTTCACATGGATACCATAATCCTATATGGGCTGTTCCCTTAAGATATCTTAGTATCTTCTTAGCTGCTTCCATGTGAGACTCTTTGGGATTTGCTTGATATCTAGCACATACTCCAACTGCAAAGGTGATGTCAGGTCGACTGGCAGTTAGGTAGAGTAGTGATCCTATGATCCCTCTATATTGAGTAATATTAGCTGGTTTTCCTTCGGGATCTGGACCAATTTTCCCATTGGTCTGCATTGGGATTTTCACTGGATTACTGTCTTTTAATCCAAACTTGGCTAGCAGATCATTGATGTATTTTGTCTGATTAATAAAGATACCATCTGGTAGCTGCTTGACCTGTAAACCTAAGAAGAAGCTCATTTCTCCCATCATGGACATTTGATACTTATTTTTCATAAGTTCAGCAAATTTGTCACACAGATAGGTAGATTGAGATCCAAAGATAATATCATCTACATAGATCTGGACTAAGAGAATGTTTTCTTTGACTTTGATGATAAACAAAGTCTTGTCAACAGATCCTCTTCTAAATCCAGATTCTAGTAGGAAAGATGATAAGGTCTCATACCAAGCTCTAGGGGCTTGTTTTAGACCATAGACTGCCTTAGCCAGTCTGTATACTTTCTGATCTGGATCTGCCTCTTCAAATCCAGGTGGCTGTTCCACATATACTTCTTCTTCAAGAATACCATTGAGGAAGGCACTTTTGACATCCATCTGGTATACCTTGAATCGTTTGTGAGCAGCATATGCTAAGAATAGCCTTATGGCTTCTAATCTGGCTACTGGTGCGAATGTTTCATCAAAATCAATGCCTTCTTGTTGATTATAGCCTTTAGCTACCAACCTGGCTTTGTTTCTGACTACTTCACCATTCTCATCTCGTTTGTTTTTGAACACCCATTTTACGCCTATTACCCCTTGGTGTTTGGGTCTGTCCACGAGATACCAGACTTCATTTCTTTTGAACTCATTGAGTTCTTCTTGCATTGCTATTATCCAATCCGCATCTTGTAGTGCTTCATAAGCATTAGATGGCTCCATGCGAGAGAGATAACAGCTCAACAATGCACTTTCTCCATGCATTCTTCTAGTCTTCACACGATCTGATGGGTTCCCAACGATCTGTTCTGGTGGATGGTCTTGTATCCATCTTCTTCTCCTGGTCATTTCTTCAACAGATAACTCAGGATCAGGTTGATCTGTTGGTTCCTCAAATTCAGGGTGTGCTGTTGATGTAGCATGAAATGGATTCTCATCTGGACTTTCTTCTGAATGTTGATCATCATTTGTAGTAATTGTATCATTGTCTTCTGTTGATGATCTTTTTTCATCCAGATTGGGTAGTGATATTCCCCCTTGCTGTATGATCTCCTCAGCAACAGGTGGAGTGATAACTTCTTCATCCTCACTCTTTGAATTCTAGATAAGAATATCTTCAAGTAAACGTTCATTCATCCTTCTGGTAGTCACTTGATTTTCTGTCTGCTTTTCATCTAGTGATCTGTACTCAACAATAGACTCATCAAAAACAACATGAGGTGTTACTTCCACAATATGAGAATTCTTATTGTAGACTCGAAAAGCTTTACTGACATCAGAATATCCTAAGAATATTCCAGGATCAGTTTTGCTATCAAAAGTTTTCAACTGTGATTTCCCATTATTGTGTATGTAACATAAACAGCCAAAAGTTCTAAAATAAGAGATCTTAGGCTTCCTGCTGTTCCAAATCTCATATGGTGTTTTGCCATGTCTTATTGTGATGGATGATCTGTTTTGAGTATAACAGGCAGTGTAGATGGCTTCTGCCCAGAACTTCTTCGGTAGATTAGTTGAATTAAGCATTGTTCGTGCTGCTTCTTTGAGTGATCTGTTTCTTCTTTCAACAACTCCATTCTGTTGGGGAGTTCGAGCAGCAGATGTTTGATGAGTGATTCCCATCTTGTTGCAGTATGCTTCAATCTTCTGGTTGAGAAATTCTGTTCCTCGATCTGTTCTGATAGAGGTTATGCTCATCTCTTTCTGTTTAGTGATCTTGTGTAGAAAGTCAGGGAGCTTGTCTAGGGTTTCTTTCTTCTTCAGCAAAAAGATGACCCAAGTGTATCTTGAGTAATCATCTATGATTACCAATGTGTACTTTCTCCCATTGATACTTAGTGGTTTGACTGGTCCAAACAGATCAAGGTGTAACAGCTCTAGTATCCTTGATGTTGAGTGAGCTGTTTTGCTTGTAAAGGATGATCTGGTTTGCTTTCCAGCTTGACAAGCATCACATATGTGATCTTTATCATACACTTGATCTGGTAGTCCTTCTACTAACCTTTCCTTGGCAATCCTATTGATTGATTTGAAATTAAGATGACTTAATCTCTTATGCCATAACCAGCTTGTTTCTGATACAGTCTTAGTGACTAAGCAGGTTTCGATCTGATTTGTCCACTGGACAATATATAACCTATCCTGCAATTTACCGGTAAGGAGTATTTCATCTCCTTCCTTGTTCTTCACCAGACAATTGTTAGTATCAAAGACAATCTGATTGCCATTAGCACAAAACTGACTTACAGAAAACAGATTGTGACTAAGACCCTCAACATATGACACATTTGTAATTGTGGTCTTGCCAACTGTAATGTTTCCATACCCTCTGGTATGTCCTTTTGAATTACATCCAAAAGTGACCTGTGGCCTGGTTTCTCTATGTAATCTGATAGTAGATTCTTGTCACATGTCATGTGCTTTGAACAACCACTATCTATAATCCAGATAGTTCCTCTTGCTATCTTACTCCTTCTTGCAGTTCTTTGATCCTGCAATTAATCACACTTAGCTACCCTTTCAACGTTTGGGTGCTTGATTATTAGCAAACAATCCTTTTCGAATCCAGAACATTCTAGGGTTAGGAACAGTAATATAGCAGGTAATGATGTTTCCCTCATTATCTACTTTAGATACAGAGTGAATTTCAGATGGATGATATCTCTCTATTTCATCCTTCTTCAATCCTTTCTTAGTATGTACTGTTCTGTTAACAATTTTTGTCCTGTTGACATTTGCTCTTTGAAGGTGTTCTGTTTCTGTGTAGTGAGCAGGTTGTCCCCTTGTTTGATGATACTGCTTGTTCTTTGCATCTTTTATTATCATCTTTTGAGGATAACCTTTCTGGTTTTTCAAGTCTTTCACTTGATCTGGTATTTGCTTCCTTTCTGGTACGAAGTTTACAGTTCCAGAAGACTTTTCAGAGTGACCTGGATACCCTAATCCAGATGTGCCCTTTTGTTGCAGATTGATTAGTAACTTGGCACGCTCATCGCTCTTGTAAATCAATTCTCTTCCTTTCTTGATCTTCTCTTCAGCAACATTGTTTCTTGTAACCAGATCCTTAACTTTTGAGTTAAGTGTGTGGATCTCACTGTCTTTACTCTTGATCTGTTCTTCTAGATCGTTTATTTTAGTAACAAATTGTGTATTTGCTGTGCTTAAAATTTGCTCAACTTTCTTCAATCTGTCATTCTCTTCAACAACTTCTTTAAACAGCCTCTTGATACTTGAGTAGCTTTTGAACATCTCATCTATTTCATTCCATGAGTATTCTGCTTGATCTTCACTTTCCTGTTCAAGATCATTATCATTGTCTGAGGAATTTGAGTAACAAGAATTTACCTCAACTTCATCTAGCCCGTTGTCCAATCCTACATAACATTCATTCCAGCTTTCTTCATCGTCAGCAATGAAGGCCTCATCATTTTCTGATGAGCTGTCTGAGAAATGACTCGAGCTGCTTGAGTTCTGTTCAGCTATCATGGCTTTGCGTTCATATTTAAGCTTTCGATCTCTTTTGGCTCTTAGCTCATCTCTTTGACTTCTGGACAGATCAGGGCAATCTGTTTTGAAGTGACCTGTTCTGCCACATTCAAAGCAGGTGTAGTCTGTAGAGCTAGAAGTCTTTGTAGTTTTAACAGTCTGCTTCTTAGGCTCGTTCTTGTCATCAGATCGATCATTGTCATACTTCTTGTTGAAGTTTCTCTTGTTATCTTTGTAGAAACGTCTGTATTTCTTCGATCTGGTCTCCATCTTGTCCATTCGTTTGGCAATCATCGCAAACTCTTTTAAGAGTTTGTCATAGCCTTTCTCTTCATCTGGAGTAGCAGACTCAGAAGGATCATTTGGTTTGCTCTTCGCTTTGAAGGCTACCTCTTTGTCCTTCTTTGAACTGTTTTCTGCCTTTTTGGACAGATGATCTGGTCCTCGAATTCTTTGAATGTCACACTCATGACCTTCGAGATGATCAAATAAGGCTTCAGTGGACAGATCATTGAAGTCTGCTCTTAGAGGTTGCATTGCTGCATAGATCTCCCAGCTTGGTGGAAGAGCTCTAAGAATTTTCATGTTCTTCTCCCTTTGAGTATATTTGTTCTTTTTGAACGTAGATATCTCAAGGAGAATTCCAGTGAATCTCATCTTCATCTGTTCTATTGTCTCGCCAGGTTTCATTTTGAATTCATCATATTTGTTGCAGGCTAAAGACAGCTTATTCTCGATCATTACTTCAGATCCCAGGGCTAGGTCTCTTAAGGCTTCCCACATCTCTTTGGCAGTATCCAAATCTTGGATTTTGGCCAGATGTATGCCTTTGACCGTGCTGGAGATGATTCCTTTGGCAAAGTCATCAAGATTTGCTTCTCTCCTTTCTCCAGAGGTATATTTTCTGGGATCCTTTAGTACGGTTTCTTTAACCGCTCCTGTCTCAGTGATACGAGTAGTTTCTTCTGTAATCGCCAATGGCCCTTCCTCAATTACTTTCCACATTAAGCAGTGATGGGCTTTAAG
This sequence comes from Leonotis leonurus, assembly GCA_026898415.1. Classification (NCBI taxonomy): domain Eukaryota; kingdom Viridiplantae; phylum Streptophyta; class Magnoliopsida; order Lamiales; family Lamiaceae; genus Leonotis; species Leonotis leonurus. The sequence goes on along the minus strand of JAPKLX010003734.1, from coordinate 535 downwards.
GCACATTTTGATCCTGAAGCACCATTCTATATATCCTTGAATTGAGAATTCTTCGCAAGCCCTGATAACAGATGACTCCATAACAGATAGTATGCTAGTGAATGAAAAGGGTTTTTCTAGATCTATTCAAGTAGACCACGCAGGTTTTAACCTTGTGAAACAAAACAATGGTCAGTTTGAACCACTGCTCTGATACCACTTGTTGGTCCCGAAAGAGCAAGGTTTGGTGTATGGGGGGGGGGAATACACCAAATACTAACTTTTCAGTTTTACTTGACAGTTTGTAAGAGAGCTCAAGCTATTCTATACGAGAAATTGCTCGGCAGTGACTAAACAGATCGATATGCAGATCAGTAGCTAATTTAGTCCAAACAGATTACTCTCTTAGTGAAAACACTTAGCAGATAATAAGAGTGATCTTATTACTTTCTGAGTGTAGAGTGAGTGCGGAATAATGGTGGATTAGTGATTGCTCTTGTTTAGAAAACCTTTAGTTTTAACCAGATTGATTAGGGAGATTGATTGAGATGCAGAT